>PVJS01001288.1:0-22444 GCA_004027185.1 Glis glis
AAACCGGGTCTCATGAAGTTGCGGAGGGCCTCACTAAGTAGAGAGAGAGAGAGAGTGATGGGGAGAGGAAGAGAGACAGAGAGAGAGAGAGAGAGAGAGAGAGAGAGAGGGAGGGAGAGAGAGAGAGAGAGAGCTGAGGCTGGCTGCGAACCCGTATCCTCCGGTCTCCGCCTCCCAAAGTACTGGGATTACAAGCGTGCGCCACCACGCCCGGCTTGAAATTATGTCTTAAATAGCATGTTCAACAAACTATGTTTCGCTCATTTGTTCATCTATTTATTGAACCACTATCCCACTCCAGATATCTTAGATGTAACCAAGATTGGACAATAGACACGCCAGCTTAAGTGGACAATTTCCATTGACAAATCCATCAGCATGGTGACCCAGTTCATTAAAATTCCCCTCTATCTCTTCTGGATGACTTTTCATAGTCTCTGACCTTTAGGGACTTTTATATAGTAGGGAAAACACTGAATTTAATGAAAGCCATTGTAGAATAACAGAGAATACACAGACCTGAAATTTAAGAGATCTCTATTTTAGGCTTTCTTAAATTTCAGGTCTGTGTGTTCTCTGTTATTCTGCAGTGCCACTTTTGACAACTAATAAATCTGGATCTATTAAGTTTCTTGGGCCTCAATATCTTCAACTGTCCAATTCTCTGCTTAATTAGAATATTCTAATTAAGTTATGTTATAATCCTACATTAATAAAGGTGATATGAAGTGCTTGATGATTATCTGAAGATAAAATTTTTCAGCAGACAAGAGGCAGACTCATAGCAAGGCATTACGAAGACAAACATGGAGTACGATTTAAACACTGAGAAATTTCAAAGCTATTGCAGTAATAGAAGGTGAAAGAAGAGCCTGACATAGAGATTGTCAGTGGAAATCAAAAGTAAAAGACAGGGGGGAATGATGTATTAGGGAAAAAGATGTTTGCGATGACAAATGAGATCAAGGGAGCAAAAGTCACGGTGTCATTTAGCTTTGGTGTCTGGGAAGATCATAATGCCACTGGCTGAATGCCCAAGCACTCACACAATCAGTCTCCAAATGCTCAGCCACCAATCCTTTGTGATTGTGTCAGAACCATGTCAAAACAGAGGAGATGCAACACGCATAAACTTCAAATACAAAGTTAAATGTACTTGTCAGATTACAAGACATCACTTTCTTTCCTTTGATTTAAATATAAAATACTGAAAATGCACCCAGAACAATGTCCAACATAGAGTACACACTCAATATTTGTTGAATATAGTGAGTCCACTATTTGTAGTCTCCTCTGAAAAAGAAATAGGAATGCTCTGAGAAACCAAATAGAATGATTTGCTCTGGGTAACATCTCTGAACTCTGAAAAAATCTCACTTGGCAAACCTGTTTACCAAAATGTTTCTGTCTTTGGCAACTGTCAACAGTTTAAAAGAGCTAGAAAAATAACAACCTCCTATTACCCAAATCTTAAGACTTTCTGACACATATTAAGACAGTAGATGATTTATAGTAAATCTATAGAGTTAAGGATTAAACTTCAGTTCAAAAGAATGCAAACAAGATCTTTAAAAATAAAAAATACTTCTTTTCAGCAAAAGGTGTAGCAAACTTGAAACTATTTGGGAAAATTTTTCTTCTCTCATTATTAGAGGAAGGGGGAAATTTTTAGTAAGAGAAAATAGTAGTTATGCCAAATTATAGTTTTATATTCTTTGCCTAAAATCATAACTCCATCACCTGCATCTTCAAAGTCCAAGCTCCAAACTTGGCTTTAAAATACCCACTTATTTTTCCCCATGCATTTGTCCTTTCTTTTCTTGTCTTGATAGCTACTCAGACTATAGCCCTAAGTAAAATCATGCATTTATAGAAGAAACAAAGGCAGAAAGATCATTTTACATTTTTTCAGCCAAGTTATCAGTCAAAAATTCTGATATTTACCACCTAATTAATAGTTAACACAATCATTAACTATTTGGGCAAATCAATATATTTCTCCTCATCTACCTGTCTGTGGTACTACACACATTCCCCAGTACAGAGTAAATATGAAAATTGGTAGTAGTAAATACAGAAAATTATCTTTAAATATTTTTCCATAATAAAAATCCTACTAACTTCAAAAAGCCTTATTGTTGAAATATTTAGGTAAAAGTTCATAAGTTGCTCTGTCTTCTAAGAGCATTAGAAAGTGGTTCTCGTTAATACTTTTATTTATATTGCCAAAGGGGAATCTTGCTTCCTGAAAGCTAACATTAAATTGTTGTTTTTCATTCACCTAGCTTAAACAAATAGAGCTGTCAAAATTTGATGGAACTCTCAATGCCAATAAGATGCAATGCCAATTTGATGAACTCTCAATGCCAATGCTAAAAAGCTTAAATGGAAACATTCAAAAGACTCAAAAACGTTCAGGCTTCCTTAAAATATCATGTTTTTTAAGTGTTTTTCTTTTATCTTTCTCAATAGCTAGGATCTGAATGTCACCTTTTTTTTCCAATTCTAACCCATGAATAATTCATACTATTAAGAAACCATACCTGTGGAAGAAAGAGAGAGGACAAGCACACTATGTCTATGGAAAAGTGGACTCTTAAATAAAGCAGATGTTTCTTAAAAATACAGAAGGCTGGTATTTTGAGAAGGGATCCGTTGACATTATTATGAGGAGTTTAAATATGAGACAGAGATAAGGAAGCAAGTTGCCACAATAATCTGTCAAGAGTTCAAGCTGCAGATCTTCATCAGATGAAGCTTCGGTTACTTGCTCACATATTTGAGCCATCAGGAGAATTTCCTGAGCTGAGTCAGTTTCTTTTTAATGATTGTTAACTATAGATGGTCCAAGTTGGCCATATGAGAATTTGAACATGGCAGTAATTTCAAAACAATGTAGGTCAAGTCTGCATGTCTGGCTAGACTGATTCTTTTTCATGATGTACTATCTTTTCTTTTTTATTATTATATTCATTTATTAGTGCATTGTAATTATACACTTGATAAGGGTCAGGTTAGTAGAATAATACATGCACACACTGCTTATTTAGCCCTTCCTCAAATCCCACCCTATTCCCTCCCCCTTCCTTCCCTTTAGTGCTCTGCATAGTGATTGAGTCATATAACTTTGTATATATAACATGTGCTTTAGTGTGTTTCCCACCAACCCCCTACCAACTCCCTCAGTTAGGTCATCTTCTTTGTTCATCTGAAGTTTTCTTCTTTGTCTGGAGTCCCTTCTAAGTCTCCTTCTATCTAGCTTCCACATATTAGGGTGAATATCTGACTTTTCACTCTTTGTGACTGACTAATCTCACTTAGCATAATGTTCTCTAATTCTTTCCATTTCCCTGCAAATGATGTAATTTTGTTCTTCTTTATGGCTGCATAAAATTCCATTGTGTACATATCCCATAGTCTTGTAATCCATTCATCTGTCGATGGACACCTTGGCTGGTTCCAAAGCTTGGCAATTGTGAATTGTGCAGCTATAAACACAGATACATATGCATTAGTCTGGTAGTTTGGTTTCATATCTTTTGGGTAGATGCCTAGAAGTGGTATTGCTGGGTCATACGGTAGGTTCGTTCCCATTCTTCTGAGGATCCTCCATACTGTTTTCCAAAGTGGTTGCACTAATTTGCAATCCCACCAAGAGTGTATTAGAGTTCCTACTTCTCCACATCCTCACCAGCATTTGTTGTTATTTGTGTTTTTAATGATTGCCATTCTTATTGGGGTTAGGTGATATCTCAGGGTAGTTTTGATTTGCATCTCTCTGACTGCTAATGATGTTGAACATTTTTTCATACATGTATTGGCCATTTATATTTCTTCTTCTGTGAAGTGTCTATTTAGTTCACTTGCCCACTTTTTATTGGGTTATTTGTTTTTTAGTGGTGAATTTTTAAGTTCTCTGTATATTCTAGATATTAGTCCTCTATCAGAGGAATAGCTGGCAAAAATCTTCTCCCATTCTGTCGGCTCTTTGTTGAGGATCTTGATAGTTTCCTTTGCTGCACAAAAGCTCTTCAGTTTAATGCAATCCCATGTATTGATCCTTCAACATAGTACTTGAAACTCTAGCCAGAGCAACAAGGCAAGAGAAGGAAATAAAAGGATACAAATAGGAAAAGAGGAGCTGAAACTATCTCTATTTGCAGATGACATGACATTATACTTAGAAGATCCAACAAACTCAACCAAGAGGCTTATAGAGCTGATCAACAAATTCAGCAAAGTGTCTGGATACAAAATCAATCTTAAAAAATCAGAAGCTTTTCTGTATGCCAACCATAAATCCACTGAAAAAGAAATCCAGAAGACATTTCCACTCACAATATCCCCCCAAACAATAAAATACTTGGGAATAAACCTAACCAAGGAGGTAAAAGACCTCTACAAGGAAAACTATAAAATATTGAAAAAAGAAATTGAAGAAGATCTAAGAAGATGGAAAGATCTCCCATGCTCTTGGGTAGGCAGAATAAATATCATCAAAATGGCCATTCTTCCAAAAGTGCTCTACAGATTCAATGCAATACCCATTAAACTACCAAAGTCATTCTTCACTGACATAAAAAAAATCTGTCCTTAAATTTATTTGGAACAACAAAAAACCCAGAATAGCCAAAGTAGTTCTCAGCAACAAGAACCACGCAGGAGGCATCACAATACCTGACTTCAAACTGTACTACAAAGCCATAGTAATAAAAACAGCATGGTATTGGCACAAAAGTAGACACATAGACCAATGGAGCAGAATAGAAGGCTCCGAAACAAATCCACATACCTACAGCCAACTGATTTTTGACAAAGGGGCTAAAAACATCCACAGGAAAAAAGATAGCCTCTTCAACAAATGGTGCTGGCAAAACTGGCTAACCATATGCAGAACAATAGAAATAAACCCCACCTTCTCACCTTGTAAAGAGTCAACTCAAGATGAACCAAAGACCTAGAAATCAGACCAGTGACCTTGCAGCTACTTGAAGAGGACATAGGTCCAACACTTCAACACATAGCCACAGGTAAAGACTTCCTCAACAAGACCCCAAAGGCACAGGAAATTAAAATGGCTAGACTGATTTGACCAGAGTCCATTCTTATTTGCTTTTGACCCACATTATGATGTTTTGCAAAGAAAACCAACAATTCTAGTGTATTATGAATTTCAATTCGACTGCATGGCATTAAGAGTAAACTCAAAAACTTCTCTTTGTAGGCTATTGTGTGTGTGTGTGTGTGTGTGTGTGTGTTTGTGTGTGTGTGTGGTACTGGGAATGGAATCCAGGAGCCTTCTTTCTCCAAGGTACGCTCCCAGCCCAATTTTATATTTTATTTGGAAACAGGGTCTTACTAAGTTGCTGAGAGCCTCACTAAGTTGCTGAGACTAGCTTCGAACCTGTGATCCTCCTGTCTCAGCCTCCCAAGTACTGGGATTACAAGCGTGTACCACCATGCCCAGCTATAGGCTATTTTTAACATTCACATCATTGTTTGCTTTATTATATAACTTAATTATATACAGCACTTTTCAACAAAATGTGATTCATATAGTTTACATTGAGGCCCAATTAATTGTGTTCACTAGCCACGTAGTTATAATTCCTCAACTCCTGAGTTTGTACATTCAGAATGAAAAGTGTATTTTCTTGCTTTATATTAATTTTCATTTCTTTTCAAATGAAATATCTTTTGAGCAATAGTTCAAAATGAAGGAGACTAGAGAAAGATCACCATATAACTCCTAGATTTTTAGCCATATCTGCTAAAATTTATGAACAATTAAGTGAACGCTGAACATAAACTCCTCAACTGAATGAAACTATACTCATGAAGAATATCATAACTAAGGTTTGAGCTCAATTGTCTACGATGAAAAAGAGATGAGAAGGCAATCCTTCAGTATATCAAAAATTAGAAAAGCAATATACCAAATAATTTGCTGATAGTTTTCTCTTTTCTCATAATTCTATGTGATAAATATGTCTGAAATCCAATATTGTTTTAAAGTGAGTTTGTTTCTTTCAAAAACATCAGTAATCACAGTGTACTTCCAAGACATTTCATTTATTTTAATGAACCTTTCTAAGGAGTAACCAGACTAAGCTAATTTTGAGCTGTTTATCTGGAACCAATATGCCAACAGAGTAACATAATATAAAATATGATTTGGCCATCTCTGCTATTATAAAAATTGGAGCAATTTACACAGGGGAAATTATAAGATGTAAACAGTAAATGTTTCCCTGATATTCGGCCTTGAAAAAGAAGAAAATCTTGCCCTTTGTAGCAACATGGATGAACCGATGGGGCATCCTGCAGAACTAAATAAACCAATCCCGGACAAACACTGCATGATGCTATTTATATGAGGTATCTAAAATAGTCAAAATCATAGAGACAGATAATAGAATGGTTGTTATCTGAAGGTAAGAGGGAAGGAAAATGGGAAATCTTTCTGCAATTGGTATAAAGTTTATGTTATGCTAGAAGAATTCATTCTAGAGATCTGCTGTATAATGCAATACCTCTAGTTAACAATCCTCCAAAATACACACACATGGACACAAAGACATGATGACAGTATCACATGTGTTTGCCCATATCCAAACTCATTGAGATGTATATATTAAAAGCATGAAATTTTTATACTTTTATTGATGCATTGTTAAGTATACATCACAGTGAGATACAAAGTGATACATTCAGACATGCCTGCATCACTTGGTGTATTTCCTTCCATATTCCATACCACTCATCTACTAATTAGACTTCAGTGAAGAAAAGGAGGAGGTAGAGGAAATAAATATGCCACCCTAAAAATAGCAAATGTTTTCCAACTTAACATGTTATACCTCTGCAAATACTTCTAACAAAGCATCTCTTGCCAGAACAGTAACTTCTTCATTGTTTTCTTCATTTTCTTCAAAATGAAGAAAACACTAAAAAACACAGAGTAATGAATGACTTGGCATGGATTTT
Source organism: Glis glis (assembly GCA_004027185.1). Classification (NCBI taxonomy): domain Eukaryota; kingdom Metazoa; phylum Chordata; class Mammalia; order Rodentia; family Gliridae; genus Glis; species Glis glis. The sequence goes on from PVJS01001288.1 coordinate 6,988, forward strand.
AACCTTTAAAATTCAAGAAAATATCCTATTTTCTCACTGATCAGTTTTCAAGCATTCCAAAATTCACAGTAAGATTTTATCTAACCAATATTGGTCCAAAGTATATTTAATGACACAATCCCTATATGGAAAATATAGGAACCCTGAAGATTTAAAAACTCTACTTGAGCCATATGTTTGCTGCCATCATGTCTCTTCTATAAATTGCAAAACCTTCCAGGAAGTTTCTTTGCCAGTAAAACCTCTACTACATGATTCATTTATTTTCTGTATCTTACTCTGAAGAGAACAAATAGTGGTTCAATTTAAAGAGTTCCCCAGGTTCTTTTAGGAATTACACAATGTAAAAACCTATATTTCTTCACATCAGTATTAATTAAATACAAATCACAATGCATTCATCTAATCAAAACCTGAAGATGAACTGGACATGGTGGCGCATGCTTGTAATCCCAGTACTTGGGAGGCTGAGACAGGAGGATCGCAGGTTCGTGGCCAGCCTCAGCTACTTAGTGAGGCCCTCTGCAACGTAGTGGGACCCTGTTTCAAAACAAAAAATAAAATAGGGCTGGGGTGTAGCTCAGAGGTGGAATGCCCCTGGGTTTAATCCCCAGTACCACCAAAAAAAAAAAACTCTGAAGAAACAATAACTGCGATTGGAACCCAAAGTGTTTATATAAATCAGTGCATATATAGGCTATTAATTTGATGAAGGTATTATATTCCAAGCACCTAGTCTTCTGCCTGGTTCATAACTAAGTATACAGTAAATACATATTAGATAAATACAGCCCAGTTCACTGAGAAACATGCACATTTTCCATAACAGATATGCATGTTAGAACTGTCATGTCTTGGAAAATGATTATTCATGCAGGTACAATAAGCCCTGAGCCCAACTCTAGATTCGTATTTTTCTAGATGCTGTGATGCTTTAGCATGTGTGCTTGACTTGGTCTTTCAGACAACTTTTTCTTTTCTTTTTTTTTTGCCTTGCATTAGTTTTTTTTTTTTAATTCAGTTTAACAATTATTCCTTGAAAGCCTTCAAGGTGTACTTTTGCTATAAAGGTCTCTTGACTGTCTTGGTTTTTCAGTCTTGTTTCAGCACAAAATATTTGTGCTTAATTATACAACTCAACCCCAAATTAGAAAAATAAAGTCTTTGTTATTCATTTATAAGCTCACAGCTGCATCTGTAACATTAAGCTTAGAATCCTTAGCTGATGACCACTTTCGAGGTGTCAGACTGATGACACTAAGTTGCTTAAGTGCTTCCCGAGGCTGCCAAATTGCAGAAGGGTGGCAGGACCGGAGACAACATTGTAATCCTGCCATCCGTTTCCTGGTAGCGAAGTTTTAAGTACTAGGAAGAGTTACCAAGGATGTGTATGAAATCTGTTTGAGAGATAGTTCCCATCAGAAAGATAACCTTTGGTGAGACAGTCCACTTTAACCTGCACTATCACCACTCTAAGATCAGAATGGAAAGTATGCTTTTCATAAGAATACTAATTTTATCACTTAGAGTATTTAGCACTGAATCTTTGAACTGAATCTAAATATCAGTACGACTATCACTGAGTTCTGTTTTGATTTGTTTAGCCCTTGGTGCTCCTGCAGGGAGAGGAGGAATAACCCAGAAGCAACAAAAGGGAACACTCCATATATACACTAGAAGGTCTATTTTGGTTTCTATCTAGAGAGGAGAAGAGGTTAGAAGGAGTTCCATGTGTCCTAGAGTGAATGCAGATTCTGTCCACTACTTATGGGGACCCGCTCCTCAAACTTCCAGTGTATTCAAGTTCTGAAGGCACCCCAGTAAGATGGGACATCATTTCACATAAATCATGTAGACATTACTTGCACAAAAGATTCTTATCCTCTAAGAAATATTGGGCCCTTTGTCCTTTCCTGAATCTAGTATGCCTCCAAGTAACTGTAACACAAACTCTTTGAGATCTGTAGATTATAACAAACATACAGAGATTCCTAAATAAGACATTTAAAAATGCATGCGAAAATTTTCTATCAGGTAAATATAATTGAGAGCCTCTTGATTCTATTAAGCAAACACTTTCATAGTGCCTACTCTGTAGCAGGCACAATTCTAAAATGCCTTGCAAATATTATCTCCTTTAATGGTCACAACAACCCTGTAAGCTAAGTAATTCTAGTTCACAAACAAAACAACTGAAGGGAAGGTGGACGTGCAACTCATCCAAGTCATGGTGCAAGTCAGTGGCAGAGTCGAGGGTTAGAAGCCAGAGGATCTGGCCCCAGTGGGGGGCACATAACCACTCTGCCATGAGCCTCCTGGAGGCTATTCCTTTCTTCATGGATGGCACCCATGCCTGTATTTAAATCCATATTCTTTATCTTTAAAATGAAGCTACTCTTGTTTATTTGAATTAAGTGGGCTGAGGTATGTAAAGCTAAATTTAGCATAGTGTCTAGAACCTAACAATTGTACCATAATTGGCTATTGCTAGTTTTATCACATCATTGCCAACAGGGATGACAAATAAAAATAATAATGGCTCTTATGTTTAGGACCTCTTACATATTTTGAAAAGTTTATTGTCTCATTTAATCTTTGTAACAATGTTTCAAGAAAAACATGATTTCATGTTTACATGTTAAAAATTAGAAGACATCACTGGGCACTAATTTTATATAAAACCTCAAACACAAAGGCAACAGAAAACCAAAATAGACAAATGGTATTATATCAAATGAAGAATCCTCCATACAGCAAAGTAAACAATCAACAAAGTGAGTAAACTGCCTACAGAATTGGAGAAAATATGTGCGAACTATATATTCAGTAAGAGGTTAATATAAAAATGTATAAGGGACTTAATAGCCAGAAAACAACCCTATTAAAACATGGGCTAAAGATATGAATAGACATTTCTCAAAGGAACACATGCAAGTGCCCAACAAGTATATGAAAAATACTCAACATGACTAATTATCAGGGAAATGCAGATCAAAATTACAATGAGATATCACCTCAGCACAGCTAAAATGGCTATATTTTAAAAAGTAAAAGATAATAAGAGTTGACGTGGATGCAAAGGGGACCCTTGTACATTGTTACTGGGAATGCAAATTAGTAGAGCTATTATGCAGAAGAGTATGAAGCTTTCTTAAAATATTAAAAAATAGAACTACACCATATGATCCAGCTATCCCACTACTGAGTGTATAACAAAAGGAAATAAAATCAGTATGTCAAAGACATATCCGCACTCTCATGTTAATGATGTTACCTCAGTATTACTCACAATGGCCAAGAAATGAAATCAACCTAAGAATCTATAAACAGATGAATGGATAAATATATATGCAATAAAATACTATTCTGACATAAAAAGAACAAAACCCTATCATTTGTAGAACATGGATGAACCCAGAGAACATTATATTAATTGAAGTAAGCTAGGCATAAAAAGACAAATACCACATGATCTCACTTATATGTGCAATATAAAAAAGTTTGTTTCATAGAAGTAGAGAGTTGAATGATGACTACCAAAGGAGTGGATGGGGTAAGGGGTAGAATGGAGACATATTGGTAAATGCACACAGAATTACAGTTAGATAAGAGGAATACTTTTAAATGTGTCCAGAATGGGGAAATATATAGAGGGAAAGTAGAAAAGAGATTGCCTAGGGCAGTGGAATGAGAGGGAAGGAAGAAAGAGAAATAATTACTAATGGTTATAGTTTTCTTTTTAGATGTGATGAAAATGTTCTAAAAGTGGTTGTACTGACTGGTTGCACAATCTGTGACATACCAAGAACCAGTGGGTTATAAAGTTTAAAGGAGTGAATTGTTTGATATGTGAATTATATCTTGATAAATCTGTTCTTTAAAAAGAAGCATATAGGATATATATGACATATATTATGACATTAAAATTAAGTAACAAGCATGAGACCTCACATTTATGAAGTAGTGTATGGGTAGGTAAAAAATCTGTGATTTTTGAGAGAGGAAAATAAAATAAGATGGGGCAGGAAGTAGCTGCATCTTTGCGTGTGAGTAAATTGTGATGTAAACAAATGAATAAATAGATAAGGTATAAAAGTTCAATTGTCCTCATTTGACCTGACTCTTTTTCATTTAATTTAGATGATTGTATGCTAGATTTCCTAAAGGCCATGTTTATATATGTCAGGTACACCAACAAGCATACTATCCACATTATTCTATTTTTATATTCCCGAGAGTATTTCTGGTGTTACTGATGTATATGTGGGCTTTTTTAATCCTGAAGGAAGATTTAATGTAGCATAAGTACAGTATGCTAATACATATTGATTTAGACCTTTGACACCACTCAGAGAGTAAAGGCTAAAACCTCTTTCTTTTAAAAAACAATTTACATATCATTCTCGATTGCAAGAGAGTGTTATCTATTACAATATCCATTAAGCACAATAAGTAATTAAAAATATATTTGATCAAGTATGAGTTATCTAGCTAGAGAAATATATGACAATAGTAGATGTTTTTTACTGATTTACCTTTTCTAAGGCCAGTAATGCTTTGTTTAGATTTAGCTACTAGAATTTTTATTTACTTTATTATTTTTTAAGGAAAAGGCAACAAATAAATATTTCTCTTAGCTGGTAAGCTGTGCATTCCCCCCACAAGACAGAAATAAATTTTTTGACTCTATACTTTTAGTTACACATTGAATAACTGACATCCTTTTCATATACTATTAAATTAACATGTATTATTAAGTGAAATAATATAAGTAAAGTGTCTGTCTGCCTGCCACTTAAAGCAAACAATCAGTATTGGCTCTACTTTTCTATATTATGCTTTAGATTGTAAATATATTCTTTTCTGAAGTCTTACTATCTGTCAGTGTAGGCAATATCTAAAGTGTTTAACTTAAGTTAAAATGATCTTTATAAAGATTTTGTCACTGAATGTTATCCAGCCTTTGGGGAGTCTGTAATCCAGACTTTGGCAAATACTGAGCATCAATTCTGCTGACATGAGGTAGAAAAGAGATGCATAAACAGTTGACAAAGCTACTGAAGGTGAATACCCAGGGCCCTTGGTGTTACCAGCTCTCTGAATCCATCTTAAAGACCTGGGTGTCATTGGGCCCCCGAACGCCATTCTATTCATCAAATCATAACCCGTGATCCCTGTGAACAACTAAGAGTGGAAAAGAGGAACTATCTTCCATCCCACAAGGCTATGGGGCCCATTGAAGTTTGAGTGGTGGGGTTAGAGTCAAGGTGGAGGTCTTTTCTTTGGGGGTAAAGTATCCATGATATATTCACATACAAGTTGTAGGCCATATGTAGATATCTGCTTCAAGGTGAGAATTTCATGTATTTCTTGTGTCACATAGCAGCTATTTCACTACAATGTATGAAACACTAGCATGTGATAATACATTTGAGGGCACCAAGAGCTGTGTGCAAGTATTTTTCTGATACTCTATCCCCCAATATGATGTAAAATTACAATGCACCAAATAAAAAAATTTTAAAAATTTTTTAATTAAAATGAATTATGAAAATTATAACAAAGATAAAATAGAAATGGAAAGAAATTCGAATCAAGTTCTCTTGATGTCTCTTAAGACTGAGAATCCATCTGTTAAGAATCATTTCTATACTGGCTTTGCAAATATGATCATTAAAAGAGAATAAATAGGGTCAGTATATTGAAAACTAATCATTTAATTCATATAACTTGGTATGTCCAGAAAACAAGTGGATAGGCTCATAAACAGATGTATTATTACAATACTGGAAAACAGACTATATATGATATTTTATTCTAAAGTGGTCTCTTTTAATTATTAATTTTGCCTTGACTTTTTTCTTTTTCTTTCTTGAAAAGAAAGGGACTATGATGATGGAATTGTGGGAAATAAATAAAGAGGAAATGAGGACAACCTGTGGCATGAATTCTCTCCCTTCCTTGCCTAGGCCTTCTTAACCACTCACCAAGAAGCAGTGCATCACCGTGCAGCGTAGTGTAGCAGGAGGGCTAAATGTGTTTGCTGGCAGCAGAAACACATGTCTGCTCAATAGTCCCTGAGTAACCCTTAGCATGATAGATCTGAATAAGCCATTATGACTTTAACTGGCAAATGAGGCATGTCATTACACAGTATTTATAACAAAAAGAAAGACATCCTTACAGACCATTTGCCTAGAGCCTCATGGGCTCTTTAAACACACCCGCAGGGAAGGTCCCCATGTAGGCAGCAAGACCAATAAAGCTGAACTTGGCATGTTATCAAATTGTTATCAAAATTCCCTGAAGTGGGTGACCCTAGTTCTCATACACTCTGCCTCCATTAACTGAAAATATCTGCCAGTGTTCTATTCAGCTATAGTCTAAAGTCACTGAATCAACTTTTCTTTCTTTTCTTTTCTTCTTTTCTTTTCTTTTCTTTTCTTTCTTTCTTTCTTTCATCTGTCTTTCTTTCTTCCATCTTTCCTTCTTCCCTCCCCCCCTCCCTTCCTTCCTTTCTTCTTTTTTCTTTATCCTGCTCTACCTTATCCCACATTTGTTGTCTGGTCTCTGACTGTAAGTCCTAACCTTCCACAACTACCTCCAATTTATAGGGTGGTCCCTGCCCAATATTGGAAACAGCCTCTCCTTCCTTACCTTGCCAAACCAGGACACTGACTTCATCATCCTCTGGATGATGATGATTATTAGTAGTAGTTCCTGCCAATTTTTTTCTCTTTAGAAACCAAAGCAAAAAGTACAGTATGCTAAACTAATCTTTGGAATCAGGTTGCAGTCTGTTTTTCAGGAAGTTCAATGTTGAAAGTTGAAACCTATCTCAGGGGGAATTTAAGAAAATAGCTGTTCTGAGACAAAGTTGGATTTTGAACCCTTGTTATTTTTTATAATTAATATGAATATTTATCATGGTGCTGTCAGCAGATATGCATTTTCCTCCTCTCACCCATGAGACCTCTTTAATAATTTATTATCGGTGTGGGGAATCTAAGGAAGCCTTTCTTACATGGAAGGAGGAGAAACACTTGAAAAATCAGGTGAATATTTTATGTTTAAACTTAAGGAAGTCTTTAAATTTCACAAAGGAGAAAGAACAAATGTGTTCCCCTTACCTGAGCAAAACCATGGCAAAAGCACAGATGAAAAAAGTGATTACTGGAAAAGACACAAAAATGGAGCAAATGTAAGTAGCTACTTCCATATCTGGCTGTGTTAGCAGCATGTAGTTATCGAGGTTCATCTAGGACTTCAGGAAACCAGGAGAGACAAGCAGAAGATCACTACCCCAGCCAAAGGACTTTAAGACTAAAAACCTATTAAAGTGTCATTATAGTCACATTGTTTTCTGTAGGCCAAAGAACAAATTCATGGCATTATTCTATGCATTAAACAAGAATCTAGTAAATCTTGCCCTTGTGGTCTGTTTAGTATGATCCTACTAGAAGGCTATTAAGATGGGAATCAGGTAGGGCATGGTGGTGCATGCCTGTAATCCCAGCACTAGGGAGGCGGACACAGAAGGATTGCAGGTTCAAGGCCAGTGTCAACAACTTAGCGAGACCCTCAGCAGCTTAGTGAGATCCTGTCTCAAAATAAAAAATAGAGCTGGGAGTATAGTGCAGAGATAGAATGTCCCTGGGTTCAGCCTCTGGTACTAAATAATAAATAAATAATAAGAAAGAAAGATAGGAATCAGTCTCAGCTATAACTGAGGCTCTAAATCAAAAATATAAATTGCTCTCATTTCTGAAGCGATTGGCTGAATCACGAATATATAACAATATTTGAAAAGGAACTAGTCAAACTCCAATTTTACAATTCTCATTATAGACGCCAATCTAAGTATTTAAGAGGTCAAAAGTGGATATTTGAAATAGAATTTCTATTATTTTTCTTTCATTTTCTTTTCTCTCCTCTCCTTGAACATGATTTTAAAGAAGCTTCCAAAGTTCTATTCAGAGAGGAATAGACAAAGGTGGAGATTGACCATCCAAGTCAAGAAACTTCAGGTGACAGATTCCTGGTTGAGGGAAGGTCTACAAAGAGCGTACAACCAACCTCTTCAAACACAACTACAGATGGTCATTTGCCACCATCTGCCACGCCCAGAGAATGCTGATGTCAGCTCATGGCAGGATTAGTCCTTGTTCCCTTATTCTGCTTGATCCTGGTATGGATCAAGAGTAAGAGAGGAGAGGAGAGAGGGCAGCGAAAGCAGGAAGACAGAAAGGAGGCCGGTGGTGCCAGACTGCGGAGGCTTCTGTGCTCTTCTTGTCTGTGGCAGGCCTCCACTGGGAAGGGGAGTAGCCTTGACTCTAAGTCAAAAATCAACTTTTTATTATTACATGTATCTAGACACAGAAATTATTGACCTGAGAGTAATGAATGTAGCCCAAGGGAAGATGAATGTAACCCAAGATTTCCTTCAGGAGAAGTAGAATAACTTCTATTTTTCATATTCTGAGTATGGATTTAAAGGGAAGGTGGAAACTGAAATTAAAATTAATGTTAATTAACAGTTTTAAGTGTTGAATACTCTGGTTACGAAAATAATTTTTCATTTATTTATCTCAGAATAAAATTTATATTTTTCTGTTTTTTTATAAATGATCTGGGCACAGTGGTCCCTTGAGTCCAGAAATTCAAGGCCAGACAGGACAATATAGCAAGACCCTGTCTTAAAAAATGGTATTAAGTTGACATTTTAAAGTCATAAGTACTTAGCTAATAAAATTTTACTAATAATTTTATTTATTTATTTAGGTACCAGGGATTGAACCCAGGGGCATTCTACCTCTGAGTTATACACCAGTCCTTTTTTTATTATTTTAAAACAGTCTCACTAAGTTGCTGAGGGTCTCACTGAGTTGCTGAGGCTTTAATCTTCCTGTCTCAACCTCTCATGTACTGGGATTACAGGCATGTACCACCACACTAGGCTTCACTAATGATATATTAATCTTTAAACTCTTCTAGGATTTTTGTGGCAGGAATCACATTCAACTGGCTTCTGATTCCACACCTCTAAATCCATGAATTCATGCGGTACATCAGGAGAATTAGCATTATTAAAAAGTCCTTCTTCACATTAAATGTCCAGCCCTCTACTGCCTTGACAGCTTGCCAAAAATACTCTCATTTTTCAATTACCAGATCAAATACCTCTGAGATGAGTCTGATTCCTTCTTCTTGTGTCATTACTGGTTTCCTAATTCATATACATAATGCCACTTAGCGCAGGTGTTTCCTGTCTTGGTTCACGTGGCTGCCTCCTTCACTGGCCTGAGCTGCTGCTAACCCACTGTGCTGGGTCCTGCATGGGATCCCAAGATAACTAGATGTGGTCCCTGCCCCCCAGCTGTGCTAAATCCACATTCAACAAGGTTGAGTAGATTGCTCTCTTGGGTGGTGCCCAACAAGAGTCCTCTTTTTGGGTGATCTCTGTTGTCTAAACAAATCCCTCCATGAAGCTGGTCCACAGTGCTCAGGGTCACTGTAAATTCCTTAGGGACATATGGGTCTCACAGGCCCTGTCACAGGCTTCCATATTAAAGTTACATTTTCCTTGTCTTCCCTTATGCATCCTTTGTCCCTATTTATTTTATTTCTTCTATCCTCAACATATCTTCAACATTGTTGATTGTCCTTGAATAGTTTAAAAGGATACCTACTGATAAGACAGTGTAGGTCAGGACCTAGAACACCTTAAATCACCTTGTGTCTATGATACTGAGGTCATCCTCACATACCTCATGCCCACCCCTCATGAAAGTCCCCTATAAGAGAAGAGCCCCGCACTCCCAAAGGACTTCTCTCACTTTTGAGATAGCCCGCATTCTCCCTTGAATATGTATTCCATACTTTATTAAATAAATTTCTATGTCTAAAAAATTAATTAATTAATTAAATCCACATTCAAGAATAAAGCACTAACAGTGATAACCTTTGTTGTTGTTTTTGTGGTACTGGGGATTGAACCCAGGGGCATTCTACCTCCAAGCTACACCCCAACACTTTTTGTTTGTTTATTTGTTTGTTTGTTTTTTGGAAACAGGGTCTCACTAGGTTGCTGAAAGTCTCACTAAGTTGCTGAGGCTGGTCTCTAACCTGTGATCCTCCTTTCTCAGTCTCCCAAGTATTGAAATGGTTAAGATGGTGGTGACAGTGAAGACAAGGGCCCAGCTGCACAAGAGATTGGATTATTACTTACAATTTAAAGATGTGATTTCCTTGAAAACACCAAAATAAAAAATTGGGGGAGCTAATTTTCATCCTTCTATCCAATTGATATTTCCAGAATCTAGCAGACTTAAAATTCAGCACCCAAAGTTGCCTCATTTACTTGAAACTGTACTGAAAATGTTAGTATGCAGTGTACAAGATATAACTAAATATGCTTACATATCAGCATATAAACTAAAGGCAACCCTCTTACCTCCCATGTAGGTAAAAGAATATAAAATAATCTAGAGAGAAAATAGGAAACATCAGGGACTTTGTATAAGGCAAATGCAGATCTGGAGAGGAGTTGAAGGCAATTGGGGTGAGAGAGTTAAGGAGGTGAAAAGGGAGGACAGGGGAAGGAAACAGTTTAAATAATACTACATCAATATGTGAAGATATTACTACCAATCTCACTAACTCCCGTGAGGAGGGAGGAGGGAGGAGCAAGATGGAATGTGGAGGGAAATGTGGAGCTAGAATGTCAAGCTCTGTGCATGTATGTTTTATCACATTGAACCTCGTTATGATGTATAATTGTAATGCACCAATTTAAAAAGAAATAAAACCTTAAAATTAAAATAAAATAAATCAAGAAAAAATAATCCACATAGCACAGTTGATAGGAAAATAACTTCAGTTTTCAAGACACACATTCTATAGTTATTATCAGTGTGTCTTTTCCCAAACATTATAAGCAGTGGCTGGAAAAACTGTATACAGTATGGAGAGAGAGAGTCAGGGAGATAGAGAGAGACAGAGATACTGAAAGACAGATGGAGACAGAGAATGATAGAGGAGAGAAAAGGAAAGGAGAGGAGAAAATGTATACTTTTATTTTTTATTTTATATACAGTATTTATATAAAATATTTACATTTTAATATGTCAGATAGATGATGATAGAAGATAGATGCTGGGCATGGTGGCACATCCTTGTAATCCCAGTACTTTGGGAGGCAGAGACTGGAGGATCCAGATTTGCGGCCAGCCTCAGCTCGCTCTCTCTCTCTCTCTCTCTCTCTCTGTCTCTCTCTCTTCCTGTCTCTCTCTCTACTTAGTGAGGCCCTCCACAACTTCGTGAGACCTGGTTTCAAAATAAAGTATAAAAAATAGGGCTAGGGGTGTAGCGCAGAGGTAGAATGCCCCTGGGTTCAATCCCCGGAACTGCAAAAAAAAAAGATAGATGATAGATAGATAAATGACGATAAATAGATGATAGAGAGATGAGAGATGATAGATGATGATAGGTGATAGATAGATGATAGATGATAGATAGATAGATAGATACATACATACATACATACATACATACATATACACTTTGGTTTGGCTATAATTAAATCAGATCTAGGAGGTATGAAACCTCATAGCATAGGACTTCTCAAAGCCCTGTATACTGACGGTAATTCTTCTCAGCAAGGACCATTGGAAAGCCTCAGAGCTCTGTAAGAGACAAGTTCTTATTACATTTAAATCTGCACTCTTTCTCTTGTATGTTTAGCAAACATCTCTGATTCAACTTGTTAATTTACCTAGAAGCATCAAGAGACCTCTAGAAAATGTTTGTTTACCGGCAAGTTCTTCAATTCCTTGGGAATGGAACCTTCAACTAACAAATTTGTAGAATGCTGACTGGTCTCTAAGATCCATTTATTTTTGAAAAATGGAATGTACTTACTTGGGTTGTAAATAACCTCCAGATCCATTAACTGACACATGGCTCATCTATTAACTGAAAAGTGTCAGACTTGGTGGGTTTTTGCATTTGGTTGGTATGAAATAAAATTTACTCCCGTAGATTTAAATCCAAACACATGGTGGTGCTTGGTTTTTGTTTTGTTAAATTTTGTGGACACCTAGTTAAAACACATTTTAAGGTTCTAATATAAATCTTACTATATATTTAATATTTGATTTTGTATTCCTCAAGAGTTTCCAAGAATTTTGAATAAATATATTCTATATGTATATATATAAGATTAGGAAGAAATTCCTAAAATTCTCATAGCCTATTAGATAAATGTAGCAAATTTTAGTGTTGAAAGAAACTCAATGTCCTCTTCAACATTTTTTTGTTTTACAGATGAGGCCCAAACAGAAGTCAGTCATTTCTTCAAGGTCCCACAGAAAGACCTACAGAGGAAGGAAAGATTTTTTTTCACACAACTGGTTTCCCCCCAAAGAGCACTGTGCCAAGTCTTTGCTTACATCATGTTTTAGATACAGAACTGTGACCTTAAATGGTTTCCAAATTGTTCAAAATACTCAAGCAAAAGAATATTTAAAAACATTGAAGGTCATGGACTGAGACTCCCATTCATATTATTTTACTTCCAATTTCTTTTTCTCAATTGTAATAGGTATGTGGCAAACATTATTTTACAAGCTATGTTTACTGTTGAAACTTTACAGGAAATGGAATAAAACTTCCCACAGGAAATAGTAGCCAATAAACCAGCTAGCTGTGTGCAGGTAGATAGGGTAGCCCAGGTGAACTCAAAGCCATTAGCCAGTAGGATTTGAATGTTGCACTGTGTCAACAAGCAAGCAAGATTCATAACTTCCTGAATGTGAGTGATTTCTAAAAACACCAAATGTTCTTTTTCTCATGACTTCATACACCACGGTAAGGTAAGTAGAGGGATTTTGGGGGGGAAGATAAATGTCTTCCTTGGAGGCCAAATGTCTTGTACTCACATCAAAAGAATTGCCCCAATGCACCCATTCTCAAGTTGTGTCTTTCTCAGAACCATGAAGCAGGGGATGGGTTATAAGAATAATGTCAGATGGCTTATAATTTGTTTTAATAACCAGCAGTGGGATGCTTGTTATTCACATTAAATATATAATAGACATAGCAGGTGGTGCAGTTTTCATTCCTGATAGATCTTAAGAGACTGAAACATAATGAAGTTGTATTCTGTGGTATTTCTCCCCTCAATCTTTCTCACCAGAATCAAAGAAAATTTTGTGTTACTGTGATTTAAATACTACATCTATAGTTCTTTGCTTTTCTATTAAGTCAGTGTTCAAAGAAAACATATTATGAATACATATTACTTTTTAAATGTTCTCCCTTGGCCAGGGTCTGGATGGATGCTCTGGTTACCTAGGAGATGAGGATGAAATGAAAATTGATTGACTTATCAACTTGATTGTGAGCTGAGCTTCAAGTGGCAGCTGTGTGTGCAGCACATAAAATATAGCTGTTTGAAAGTGATTTTTTTAAATTTGTCATATCAGGAATGATACCACATAGATTAGTAGATAGAATAAAGTGGCTATATTTTATTAGAAAAATACTGTATTGAATGATAGCTTACTGATTGCAGTTGGGGGAAAAGACATTTTGAAGAATTAATTCTGGCTCTGGATGTTCCTTTCGATGTGTCACTAAAAACGACTGTGCTGCTGAGGGTAGAAATCTGCCCCTGGTAGGAATCTTGCTGCCGGCTCACTTTGTAGTAATCATAGCCCTGCCTTCTGTTGGCTGAGATTGGGTGAGTGGGAAGGAATCTTAATGGGTCTTACTGTAAAAGCAGCTATAGCCTTCACCCCCTCTATTCCTCATACAATTTTTCTCTAGTACCAGGCAAGACAATCTATAGGGGGGGAAATGTTTTATTTGCCAAGCTCTCCTAACTTCTTGTTAATATCCTCTCTCCCCAAAAGACCTTAAACCTCTTTCTACACCTTCCTCATTTTTCGATGTCCCCTTACCACCCATGGACCTCTACCATGGTCTGCCCTTCCAGGCACCTATTTTTGGCCCCTGCCCAGTATTAAAACTTGTTTGTCCAGTATTTTATAATGTTCAGATTCTTATTCTTACATAACCATCCAGATGGAAATACTCTGATTAACTAAAGTGCTAATGGGTTATAATAGTTGATATGAACTGAATGTGTCCCTCCCCCAGATTCATATGTTGAAATCCTAACAACCCCCTTCCATGGGAGGGTCTTAGGAAATGCGACCCTCAGGAGGTGTTTAGGTCAAGAAGCAGGGCCTTCAAGAGTGGAATTAGTGCCCCTATAAGGAGAGAGACATAAGACCTTACTTTCCAACACATAAGTACATAGCAAGAATGTGCTATCCTCAGACAGGAAATGAGCCTTCATCAGACAAAATCTGCTGGCACCATGACCTTTATTTCCCAACTTCCAGAACTTTGAGAAATAAATGTTTGCTATTTAAGTCACTCAGTCTATGGCAATTTGTGATAGCAGCCCAAACTGACTAATACAATGGTTTAGGGGATTATTCTTCCAAGGTTTATTTTCATTTTGTGGGAGACAAAGAATCCAAAGGGATGGCTATTTAGTGGTGGGATGCAGCCTCTCTTGGGAGACAACTGGAAAGTATTTTTATAGGTCTTAGAAACCTTCCTTTTGGCTCATGAAATTGCAACATATGAGCCAGAACAATTTATCACAGGAACTAATTGAAAACTTGAAGGAAAAACAACTGGAATTTTCCCTCTCTCACTGTAGAAATGCTATTGTCCCATTAGCACGTGGCTCTGGAAACCTATGGGTAATGCAAACAGACATGGCAGGGTTTGCTATAAATCGGGGAAATAGAAACAGGTAAATAGTAAATCTCAGTGTGATGTATGGGAGATGTGGCACCTGAGGAGTAAAAAACTAAATGTTAGGTACAGCAGTTATCCATAATGCAACACTCTTGACATCAAGAAGAAAGATGACTAAAAGGGCAAAAAGTAAAATTCTGGGTCTATGGGAAGAGAGCTACAAACTAGGGAAGGAAATAATAGAAGAGTTGAAAATTGTAGCGATGGCCATATTTCTGAATAGAAGTGTCTATATTGTATGTCAATTTCTCCAAATTAATCTATAAGTTTAATGCAATCCCAATAAAAATCTTAATGAGAATTTTTCTTTAAAACTAGGTTTAATTTCATCTGGAAATGTATAAAAACAAAGACTAGTAAAGAGAACTTTCCTTATTAAAATATTTAAATGAATTATAAAAGTACAATAAATAGTATGATAGTCCTGCCAAACTAGACGATCAGTAGAAAGATTGTAATAAATGCAAGAATCTAAAAATCTAATAAGTGAGAGTGGAAGTATTTCAAGTTAGTGACAAACTGATGTGAAAGTAAATAACTTCAATTCCCTAAAAAGAAATAGTTATGTTTATACCTCCAATCTTACACAAAACAAATTACAAATCAACGACAATATAAATGG
>PVJS01001288.1:22544-101132 GCA_004027185.1 Glis glis
GTCCTATTTTTTATGCTTTATTTTGAAACCGGGTCTCACGAGGTTGCGGAGGGCCTCACTAAGGAGAGAGAGAGAGAGACACAGAGAGAGACAGAGACAGAGACAGAGCGAGAGCTGAGGCTGGCCACGAACCCGGATCCTCCGGTCTCAGCCTCCCAAAGTACTGGGATTACAAGCGTGCGCCACCACGCCCGGCTTAACACTCTCTTTATATAAAAAGAGTAATGTAGAAGTGATAGAAAATAGTAAGGACAAGCCAGATAAGGTGGTTCACACCTGTAATCACAGAACTTAGAAAGCTGATAAAGGAGTATAGAAAGCTTGAGGCCAGCCTCAGTAACTTAGAGAGACCCTTGTAAACTCATTGAGATCCTGTTTCAAAATTAAAAAGGCAGGTGTGTAGCTCAGAGGTAGAATGCCCCTGGGTTCAATCCCCATACCAAATAAATAACTAAAAATAAAAATAAAAAGGGGCTGGGGCTGTAGCTCAGATGTACAGTGCCCCTGCATTGAATCCCCAGCACCACACACAGACACACACAATAAAGGTATGGAAGCCCCTCAAAAAAATTAAAAATGGAGCTGCCATATGGTCCAACTATCTCACTGCTGACTTTATATGCAAAGGATTTAAGGTCAGCACATCATAGTGATAACTTCACTCCCATTTTTACTGCAACATCATGTCCAGTAGCCAAGACATAGAAGCTATAGTGTACACCTACAGCGAAAAAGTATTTAGCCTCAAAAAAAGAAGTAAATCCTGCATTTGTGACAATATGAAAAAATCTGGAGGACATTATGCTAAATCAAATAAGCCATTTGCAGAATGACAAACACTGTATGACTCCACATATAAGAGTAACCTAAAATAATCAAACTCATACATAAAAACACAGAATATAATAGCAGCTGCCAGAATCCAGAAGGAGGGGAAAAGGGGAAATTGTTCTCTAGTAAGTGTAAAATTTCTGCTATTCCCACTGAACAAATTCTAGAGATCTGCTGTATAACACAGTACAGACAGTTAACAATACAGCGTCAGGTACTTCAAACTTTGTTAAGAGGGTCGATCTCATATTAAGTATTCTCACTATACACACACAAACATGCACAGCAAATGGCTACAAAGGAAAATTTGGAAGGTGTAACATTTATCTATTTCTTTGATTGTAGAAATGGTATCATGAGTGTATGCATTAATCCAAACTCATCAAATTGCATACATTACATATGTGTAGTTCTTTGTATACCAATTATACTCCAATAAAACTGTTAAAAATATATAGTAAAAAATTTCCCCCAAAATGGGCAAATAAATTAAGCCAGAAATTCAAAAAACATGAAACACAAATGAGTATTCACTGCATGGAATAAGTTCAATTAGCAATAAAGGAATTGTAAATTAAGCAACAATTATGATATTATATTTCATCTACTGATTTACAAAGATCAAAAACAAATGATAAAACCAGGCGTGGCGGTGCACACCTGTAATCCAAGTACTTAGGAGACAGGAGGATCACAGGTTCAAGGCCAGCCTCAGTAACTTATTGAGGCCCCTCAGTAACTTAGTGAGACCCTGTTTAAAATAAAAAAATAGAGCTAGGGGTGCTCAGAGATAAAATGCCCCTGGATTCAATCCCCAGCACCGCAAAAAATCAAAAACAAAAACCTAACAGATAAGGTGATAAGATAAGAAACAGATAAGGTGAAGATCGGGAAATGAGTTGTCTCATGCACTGAGGAAGTGGTAAAAACTACTACAAGATTGTGGAGGAAAATTTACATTCTTTACCTAAAACCTTAAATATGTACATATCCCCTAACTAGAAAATACAATTTTTAGTAATTTTAAATATGCGTATACCCCCTAATTAGAAAACAACATTTTTAGAAATGTATCTCAAAGAAATAACCAAATTCACAAGACATATGTCTAAGAATATGTATTAAAACATATATAAATAAAGAATGATGAATAGGCCCTCAAAATAAGGACTTTGTTAAAAGAGGAGTAGTACATCCACATGGTAGAATATAGCAAAGCCACTACTAAAATTAGCATTGATTTTATGGTTACATGCATGAAATGGTATTTGAGACATATTAGAGATTAAAATAGAGCATGTTATAAAGAGAGCATCTACTGTGATTAAATGTAAGTTTATGTCTCCAGTTCTCTAAAGGGGATGGGGGTACCTCAATGGTAGAGTACTTCCTAGCATGTGGGGGGCCCTGGGTTCTAGCCCCAGCACTGAAAAAATAAAAACTCATGTAAGCATATGCATAAGAGAATAGATGTTAAAAGATATTATGATTAAAGTCAAAGTTTACAGGAAAATATATGTGATTTTATATGCAAGGCTATAATTTACATGTGAATATTAACTTGATAGTTAAATGTTGGATAATTTTTCAAATTCTTTTGCTTAGTTTATAAAAGCTTTGTAAGAAGAGTATGCAGTACTTTTATAACAGAAAAATAATGAAATTTTCCTATAACAAAATATTTCCTTAGATAAAAATGAGGTCACCTTCTTATCTAAATACCAATTTCCAGTATGCCTAAATGTTGAGAAAATGTGTACTATTCATGTCACGAAGAAAACTTATCCTCATCTAAACCTTTTTATTTCTTTATAAAATTTTTCATTTACTGAAACTTTTTTAGATGTTTATGACTTTACAAATACCTATAGGACCCAAATCTGTTAAGGATCTGCTGGTCAGAGTGGCCAAGACTGGGTGATCTTCACAAATCACAACAATTCAGAGGCACAGCTCTTCTCACAGGGACAGAACTCACCGTAAGGACTCACTCACAATATACTTGACGGAGGAGGCTATGGTTAAGAGTCTGTTTTGGGAACTCAAAAAGTAAAATTCTAATTTTTCTCCTTTTTATGTCTTTCTAAAATAAGACAGTGAAGCCAGGTGTAGTGGTACAGGCCTGTGATCTGAGTACATGGGAGGTTGAGACAGAAGGGTCATAGGCTTGAGGCTACCTCAGCAACTTAGGGAACAAAATTTGTTTAAAAGGACTGAGGGTGTAGTATGGAGGTAGAATGGCCCAGTAAAAATTAAATTAAATTAAAGAATGCAAACTACATAATAATTGGAAGGTATATAGTATCACTGTTAATAATTAAGAGTTAGAAAAATCTTAGGGCTAGGGGTATATAGCCCAGTGGTAGAGAGCTTTCCTAGTATGCTTTAGGCTCTGGGTTCAAGTCCCAGCACCATAAAAAAAAGAAAAAGGAAGAGGCAAAATCTCTACAAAAACCAATAATGAAAACCCCCAAAGAAATATCTGAGCCCACATTATATGAACACGTCTCTCTTTCTAAGTTTGGCTTTGCACATTTTCATTTAATTTTTCTTCTTTCATAGTTCTCATTCTAGCGAATAATATGACTATTTTGTGATCTTTTATTAATCCTCCAACCTTTCAGCCTTTTCCAATATTCCTGTACTCTGTGTAAGAAAGAACACACAGCAAACAAGTTGTTTAGCCACTCAGAAACTGGTGTTTAGTATGAGGAAAAGCCAAATGACTTTAACCTCAGAGTGCACCCAGGAGTCTCTCTGCCTGCCCATCTCACAGGTGCCTCTCAAACGTACAGGATTGTGTATTTGTGATTTTATAGATGTTTGATTTATTGTTTTTTCCTTTTCCCTGGAGATCAGCTGACTCTTATTTCTGTTGGCTCCTTCAAGTGCCTAGGGACAATTGACATTTGCAAGACTTAACCTGAGCCCCACCAGTTACAAGAGCATGGAGACATCAGCTGTCACTTCTGTTTCCATGGAAACTCAAATGAGATTGCCAAAAACGGGGTTATTCACTTAGAAATTGTATTTTAAAAAAATAGACTGCCCACCATGAACATATTACTTGAAAGGGCTTTGTTTAAATCTGTTTTCTTGTTTCTTAAGAATTAAATACCTGTTTCCATGGCAGCAGATTAATAAACTACAAAGATAGAGCTGAGCTCTGAGCGTTCCTTCTGGCTGCATCTACACACTCCAAAATGAGTGTGGGGATGAAGCCACCTGCAGTGTGGGGCTCTAAACACATAAAACAATAAAGAAGAATAACTACTTTGTTGCTATTCATATATGCTTCCCATAGATGGGATGCATTAATTAAATATAATGACATGAGAGTTTTTATAATAGTAACAATGATAATAGCTACTATTCGTTAACTGTCTACAATGGGGCTTGAAATGTGCAAGGTGCTTTGCATAGACTATTACTAGTTCTCAGCATTATTATCCCTATTTTGCATGAATGATGAGACTTATTGAAGGTCACACAGGTATTGACAAGGAATGAAACCATGATTCAGACTGAGATCTGGCCTCCTCTGGGGCCCAGGCCCTCATCCTTTGCAAAGCAAAAAATTAATGCAGGGCGTGGTGGCGCACGCTTGTAATCCCAGTACTTGGGAGGCTGAGACAGGAGGATCCAGGTTCGCGGCCAGCCTCAGCTAATTAATGAGGCCCTCTGGAACTTAGTGAGACCCCATTTCAAAATAAAAAATGAAAAATAGGGCTGGGGGTGTAGCTTGGAGGTAGAATGCCCCTGGGTTCCATCCTCAGTTCCACAAAAAAAAAGCACAAAATGGAACAGAGAGAGAATAGTGTGTCCTGACCCTGACCCAACACAGGCATGTACCTGTAATCACACATGCACACACTGCAATTTGGAGAATCAGCACATAGGTGAAAGGGGGTAGGCAGTCAAACCCCTAAGAAGTGTTTAAGATCTGTTATTTTTTTGTCTGACCAGGTCTAAAAGTAATTCCCAGAAGCCCCTAAATTCAAGAATAGAAGCTGATCTCCCAAGATGGCAGCCTTTCAATGGAATTTTATGCAACAAAAATTTTCTCTTCACACTTTTAGCATTCACCAGCATGTCTTATAGACTTTTTAAATTATGCAAGTTGGTTGAATAAAATGGATAAATAATTTCTTTTAAATTCTTAGTCAATTAATGAAAATATTAGTCAAGTGGCCAGAGCAGAAATTAAATGAATTAGTATACCCTGAAATGGTATTTTTCTGGCTTACATGAGATTGTTTGTTTCTACTGCTTAATCAAAGGCATAGGTGACCACATATTCTTCAGAATACTAGATAGCGTCAATAGTGGTCATCTGTCTTATTAAATAAATTAATTCTGTCAGAGTTAAAAATCAGCCCTTCAAAGCTCTGAGGACAGACTTAGTAGAAACCGGATCCCTTTCAACATTAAAACAGCTGTCTTCCACATTTTTTCTCAAGCAAAACGTAGATGGAAAACTGATATAACAGATTTTGTCCCCAGGCAAAATGAAATGGATGATGTTAATGTCAGTACAAGAAGAAAAAGAAGGGACAGTTCCCAAAAGAGCAACTCTGTGCTCAGTTCTAATTTATGTCAATATTTTTCTATTGAAGTAGGAACAGAAATCATGAAATAGAATATTTTTGGAGGAGTGAAACAGAGGCACTCTTGACATCACAATGAAACACTTTAACCTTGAACCACTTGCATTCTTTGGAATAGAGGTACAGATACTTCTAATTTAAAGAGCTTAAGAAACTGCATAAAGGCCTAAATGACAGTTAATTTGAAAAACAACACAAAGCATAATACCTCTGGGAAAGAAATCATTTTCCAAATGAAATACAAGTTACCATTTGTAAGTCATTACTGCCAACCTTCTACTCCTTTAGCTTTCAGATCTTTAGAAGTGAAACATAGACTTTTGAAACCTCTGTGCTCAAGCATGATGTGAATCACCATAGCAATCCAAATAAAGCTATAATAAACCAAAATTAGCAGTGATCAAGGAAAATGAGTACCAAATGGACAATCAAAAAATATTTTACTTATACTCAATTATTATGCTTGAAAAATTATAAATTAGAACCAATAAATCAAAACAAAACAGCCGGGCGTGGTGGCGCACGCTTGTAATCCCAGTACTTTGGGAGGCGGAGACCGGAGGATCCGGGTTCGCGGCCAGCCTCAGCTCTCGCTCTGTCTCTCTCTCTCTCTCTCTCTCTCTCCTTAGTGAGGCCCTCTGCAACCTCGTGAAACACGGTTTCAAAATAAAGCATAAAAAATAGGGCCGGGGGTGTAGCGCGGAGGTAGAACGCCTCTGCGTTCAATCCCCGGTACCGCAAAAAAAAAAAAAAAAAAACAGCTTACACAAGAAGTGGAAAATAAAAAACCCTAAGCTATGGTACTATTTTCCCATGAATTTCAACTAAGTAGGAAAACAAACATCAAACAGCATATCCTGTACTTAAATTTTATCTAAAAAAATGTATCAAGAATTCCCTCAACATTCTTTCTTAACTAAGAAAAGTTTCTTCCTCTTCCACTCCTCTTCTGTCTGTAGCTGGCAGAATGACCCCCCAAAATGCCCATGTCCTAATCCCTGAAACTTATATTTTGCTTGCATGGCAAAAAGAACAAATGTAGTTAAAGTTATGGGCCTTAAATAAGGAAGAATATCCTGGATTATTTAGGTGGACCCAAGCTAACCTCATAATTCCTTAGAAGCAGAAAATGTTATGCAGCTGGAAGGGGAAGAAGAAGGCAAAGGAGGTTTCATGCATGAGAAGGATTCAGCAGACCACTGCAGGCTCTAAGATACAGGAACCCACAGTGGTAGACTCAAGAACTCATGTTGCAATTGAGGGCAACCCTCCACTGATAGCCACCCAGAACAAAAGAACCTCAGTCCTTCAACCACAAGGAACTGAATTCTGCCAACAACGTGATGTGTCTGAAGGTGGATTCTTCCCAGAACCTCCCACTGAGAGACAATATATCCAATATATCAAGTTCATCCTGGAGAGACCCACGGCAGAGAACCCAGACTAATTGACTGGAAAGTCTGACCCACAGAACTGCAAGGTAACACACAGAGTCTTTTAAAAGCACTGAGTTTCTTATAATTTGGTATACTAACAATAGAAAACAAATACATCTGAAAGCAAAAATTTGTTTTTGCTCTGCCTCTTACCTTTCATTTTTAAGACATTTTTTAAAGTCAACAGTATCTTAAAGTATAATCCCAAAACATGCTATTCCTGCACTGAACAGAGTTCTTAATGGCTGTTCTTTAAAATCATCTCCTGCTGTTTCTGGCAGAAGTAAAAATGGTAGTTTTGGTCAACATTCTCACTGAAACAATCCAAAACACCTGATTACCATGACTTAGATAAAGGAGATGTATTTGCTCACAGTTCTGGAGATTTCAGGGATTCAGTCCATGTTAGGCCAGGTTACATCTGCAGGGATCAGGGCTTCAGGGCAGGAGGCAAGAGAGTAAATGCACACAGGCTCTGTTCTCACACCAAGGAGGCTGGAAGCAAGAGAGAGCAAAGTGAGGAAGGGGCATATATAATCCCCAAGGCCACAGCCCAGGGACCCCTCCTCAGCAACCAAGCTCTGCCTTTAACTTGCCTGCCTAGTCTCTGCGAGGTCTAGGGGGGCATTCTAAATGTAAATCATAACAATGGTAGAATGTAAAAAACTAACAGTGAAAAAAGGTGAGCAAACTTGTTAATTTCCTCAAGGTTTATTTTTTTCATCTATAAATTGGAAGAATGGAAGCCAGGTACAGTGGCGCATGCCTGTAATCCCATTACTTGGGAGTCTGAGGCAGGAGGATCGCAGGCTCAAGGCCAACCTCAGCAACTTAGTGAAACTCTCAGCAACTTAATGGAACCCTGTTTCAAATTTAAAAAAAATAAGCCTAGGGGTATAGCTCAGAGGTAGAAGCCCTGTGGGTTCAATCCCCAGTGCCACAAAATAATAAAGTAAAATAAAATAAAATGGAAGAATGCAATCTCCATGACAATGTCATCATGAGGAATGGTTTTATAAATGTAAAAGCACATTGAAAATGCTAAGACCCTCGTAGTTGCCTCTTCCATGGTCTCCTTTAAAGTTTTCTGCAAATTGTAATCCCAAATGCAACAAACACTGCTTGCACCACAGTATGTATAGATGGCTGCACACAACAACAGAGGCTCATGTGATGAATCTAGTACCACTGCCAGGCAAACATTTCCAAGAACTCTCCCCTAGAAGTCAGGTCTGAGGTCATGCAACAACTGTGCTAGCAAGTGACTCTGATAAAAGATGAGGTTGTTATTTTTAGATTTATACTAACTTAATGGAATGACAGAAGTAAAATTTGAAATTATCTTAACAAATTCGGGGAGGAAGGGTACACTCATTTCAAAAAATAAAAGAAAATAAAGCAGGGTATAAACAGAAAAGGAACAAAGACAAGGGCGTAATAGCAAAATTTGAACAAATATAGATAATCTACACAATTCTAATGTAGAAAATTTTAGTGTAGAATGTATACATAATATCATAGCTAAAGGGCTGTCAAGAAACAATTAGAAACATACTTTTTAAACTTGGTAAATTGATTCAATGAATTGATTAATGGGAGAATTGACTTTCAGAGATTTGGCCAGCTTTTCATTGGTACATGAAAGGAGCTCATTAAATATTTGCTGGATGAATGATGAATACAGGCATTATGTTTGGCCTTAAATTTACCTTGGAGATTCCTGAAATTATATATTGCAATTAAAATAAGAAGGATCACTGGGCACATGGTGCATTCCTGTAATCCCAGATGACATAGGAGGATTGCAAGTTTGAGGCCAGCCTTGGCAACTTATCAAGACCCTGATAGAGAATTCCTAGGTTCAACCCCTAATGCCACAGAAAATAAAATAAATACAAGTAAGTAAAAAGTGTTATCTACTCCTCCCTTTTTCCAGTATTAAACTAGAAGTATAAGAACTTGAAAATGAGTAAGCATATTGTGTCTTTTCTTCTTTTTATTTTGTCAAATTAACAAAAGTTATCTTTCACAAAAATTTTAGGTAGTAAAATAGAGCATCATCTTTTTTAAACTCATTAAATTTAGTTTGATAATTCAAATTACTTTAAAAATCTACACTGGCTTTTCATAAACAGTCAAAATATTTGTTGATTTTATTGTTCAGGTTTCTGGTATTTTGTTGTTTAGGGTTAGGATGACTTTATGTGACTTGCAGTTAATAAAATTCAATGTAATAATCAGAGATTCTAGGATGTTAGAGCATGAAGGAGAGAGGGAAGTAGAGGTCTGTGAGTGTGGTCAGAGAAAGCCTTGTTGAAGAAATGACATTTGAGGTGACGCTAGCCCTTGAAGTGTAAGGAGTTTCCAGCAGTGAAGGAGAGACACTCGCTACAGAGCAGTGCTTAAGGAACACTGGATTCAAGGCCTTGGGTTCAGAGGAAATGGAGTGCATTTGAGGAGTTGGAAAATGGCCAGTATTCCAAAAATGTCATAGGTTAGGGAAAAAAATGACATGACATGAAGTAGAAAAATAGGTAGGAGTGAGCTACTTCAAGGATTTATAAAACATTTAAAGTAGTTAGATTTTTCCCCCACATACAATAATAAATTTAAGTTTGAAGTACAATATTTTTCTAAGTTTTTCTTTAGTTTACACTTCTGCTTTAATTATCTCATAATTTTATTTTTTTTAGAGTTGGACATAAATTCTGAAATTAATTATATTTATAATCTATTAATATATATTGCATATTAAGTAACATAAAGAAGATGTTACTGGTCTTTCAAATGCAACTTCAAATGACCATCTTGAAAAATTAATAGAATAGATCCTCTTATATATAGATTATAGCACTAACGTATAATCTTCCCTGTAAAATCATTTCATTTTTGGCAATCCATATTCTCTTGAATTCTTTCATTGTCTATTCATTAATGAGACTTTCATTAGTGATTAAGGGTTATCTTTTGCAAAGAATTATCTCTTTTGATGTATCTATTACCAAAGTAGTTTTCAAATGTCTACCATATGATATAAAATAACTGAAATTTCAAGACTTCAAAATGAACTTTCATAAAGATAACTTATCAAAAAGCATTTACTTATTTACTTGATTTTCCAGCATATTGTCAAAGTTAGAAAATATTGATGTCTTTATTTTAATAAATTATATTTAAACTAAAAATTATTTTAAAACCAGAGAGAAATTAAGTATTCAACACACTTGATTCCCCACTAACCAGATTATTTATTACAACTGTTACTTTGGATCATGATATTTGTATTGTTGGTGTTTTGAAAAACTTTTCTTTTTTCTTTTTCCTTTTCAAGTGCTGGGGATTGGAGCCTTATATATGGTAGCAAGTGCTCTACCACTGAGCTAAGTCCCCATCCATCAGAACTTATTTTTCCAAAGATTTTAGTAAAATTAAAATGGAGATTGGTTTAAAAATTACAAGTATGTCAGTCAGCATTCTCACTGCTGTAACAAAAAAAAGTCTGATGACAACAACTTAGAGGAAGGAAGATTTATTTGCTCACAGTTCTGGAAAATTCAGGCGTTCAGTCCATGTTATGCCAGGTGAAGTCTGTGGAGCTCAGGGAATGATGGTGGGAGGCAGAGAGCAAGAAAGCCAGTGCTCTGATCTCACATCAGGGAGGCCAGAAGCAAGATAAAGAGAGCAAGAGGAGGAGGGGCCATATATAATCCCGAAGGCCACACCACTAGGAACCCCTCCTCAGTAACCAAGCCCCGCCTCCAGCACAGCTGCCTGGTCTATTTGAGGTCTTGGAGATATTCCAAATCCAAACCATAATAAGAATGCCCGAATGAGAAATGAATATGGGAAGAAGGTGCATCTGCTCCTAGAGGATTCTCACTCTGGCAGAGAGGAAGAGATACACCATCATAATTTCTCATTACGTTCATTACATCTGGATTTTGTCTGAGTCTAACCTACATGTATTTCCTAAGTCCATTCCTTAACTTAATATTTTCATAGCTATAAATTGGCAAGAAGGAGAGCAAGGAGGAGAAAAGTGTAGAAATAGAGAAGAGTCTTATTAATTCATAAGTATTGCTTTGTCCTGGATGTATTTCCTGATAGGTACCAACCTAATGAGGCAACTGAGTAAGTCAGTGGGGTTACTGGGACAAAATCCTTAGGAGATGCCTAGAAATGATGTCTTGAGCTTCTCTTTTTTTTTTTTTTTTTTTTTTTTTGCGGTACCAGGGATTGAACCCAGGGGCGTTCTACCTCCGCGCTACGCCCCCGGCCCTATTTTTTTATGCTTTATTTTTGAAACCGGGTCTCATGAAGTTGCAGAGGGCCTCACTAGGTAGAGAGAGAGAGAGAGAGACAGGGAGAGAGAAAGAGAGAGAGAGAGGAGAGAGAGAGAGAGATAAATCACGCACGCTGAGGTTGGCCGTGAACCAGGATCCTCTGGTCTCCGCCTCCCAAAGTACTGGGATTACAAGCGTGCGCCACCACGCCCGGCTTGTCTTGAGCTTCTCTATGAGAATCAATAATACCACTGAGCAAATACGTCTTGGTCTAAATGGAGTATTATTTTAGAAAAAGGTTTCTTCTCTTTAGTAAAGGCACTATTCCTTGTGACGTTCATGAAGTACATGATAGTAATCCACACGCCTACTTTTTGGCAGAATTCATGACAAACATTTCTTTATTCTCAGGTCAATTGTGGAATAAACTGGGAATTAAGATAAAAAGAAGAGACATATGGAATAAAAATATTGGCTTTATTATGGTAAGCTTATTGGAAAAAAGTGAATTTAGTTATGTAGTCAAATAGCTTCCTACTCAGGCCCCTGCCACTGTTCCCACACACATATATGCTTTATACTTCAGGAAGCTGACCAAAGAAAAATTTGAATCCACAGAATAAATACACTCATCCAAGATTGGTCACTTATACTGGCCCAGGGAACTGTGAGAAGAAAATGAGTGAATTCCATGGCTCCAGTAGAGAAACTAATAGAAACCAATAGATGTCCCTTCTCATGATTTTGAAAGAGGCCAGGAGTGGTACATTAGCAGATGTCCCTCTACTTGGAAGCAAATGGAAAGGAACCCCCCCCCATTCAGTAAGCTTTCTATCTGAGGCCCAAAGAATAGAACCTAATAATTCTTTAGTTATTAAAATGTTAATAAGTATTGATGTTCATAATCTAGACTTAACATCATATTAATGCCTCAAAGCCCTCTCACAAGTGCTACATATTATTGTTTAGAATACCATGCAACATCTCCAGGATTCAGAAATTAGGGAGGAAAAGGCACTTCTCCACTTGTTCTAAACTGTTGACAAAATAATTGATTTATCTAAATAGCTATTTTTACCTTCTCATCTAAATTTTATACACTATCACCAATGGAAAAAAGTATAGACCTTGTTTAAAATGTAATATAACCCAATATTCATTCCTAATGAAAACTTAATTCAGTATTTAGGCAGAAAAATCACTAGTTATGTTAGCTACTTGCAAATTTGTTTTAAATAACATTTTTATGTACATATCCAGTATTTCAAATGACTTTCTTACTGTAAGTTTAGCTTATTCTTTTTCTTTATCTCATATCTTTTATTTTCTGTTCTGCTGTATATTCACTCTGTTTTCTCTTTATATTAAAAATAAATATGCATAATATTCAAGATATTGACGTATGAATTTACCATTTAGTTCCTAGATAATTATAAAGTGTTCTTTGGCTATAATTTGCGCAGTACAATTGGCTATTTTGTCTTTTTATCATTAACTTTAAAAAGTCACAAATGAACATTTAGGATAAAGTAAATATAAAAATGAAACTATCTAAGACTTTGGCATTTGAAGCAACTTATTTATGTTCTCAACCCATGTTAGAGGAATTCCAAGGAGCAATGGCTTCCTTTAGTCATGTTGAGCAAAAGAATAAATTGATAATTCTTAAAAAGAACAATACCCTATGTGTCCACATTCCAGGAATATATCATTTTTTCAAAAGTTAAAAGAAAATCATTGATGGCTCCTAGCAAACCCTTAACACTGGGGCACAAAGAGACTCTTTTTTCCAAAATCCCTTTGATTTGTAGAGTTGAAAGACACCAAAGGACATAACCACTGACTTCTGAAATGGCAAACGTTCCAAGTGCCAGAGAATCAACATAATAAGAAAAAGGTTTCTTCTTACAACTAAAGGAAATGCCCTGCATGATGAAAAATTCCAAATGAACTCTGCTTCAATCCCATTGGTTAACACTTAGTAAATGTGTATCAGGTGTGTACCTTGTGTTTGTCACTGTAATAAAGAGAGGAGAAGGAGAATTCAAAGACTAACACAGCATGAAATCTCCTTCATTGGGTTTTCTCTTTTGTTGGTGTGTGGGATTGGTGTATAAATATCAATATCATGCAAATAGTACTAGAAGGCTGCTACCAATAATGTGCTATAAGTCACAGCTGTATATTTTAAAATCTTTCATAAACACTGAGCTGTGGGGAGGAAGGAGTGTTTCCCAGATGTGAGCCACTGTCTAAGGTGGGAGAGAGAGTTGGTCAGGGATGGGTAGAAGCTGTCTGACAACAGGTAAGACATAGACTACACATATGATCATTGAGAAAAAGACCAACAGTAGTGATTAAGATACAGAAGGGTGTCCTAGCAAGTATATGGGGAAATCTGAAAGATAACAAGAACACAAGAGAGGAAACATTTCACGGTGCAAGGAGACAGGACAGCAGTGTGGGTTTAGGACTCTCCAGAGGCATTCAGATCCCAACACACTTTCAGAACTCAGAAGCACCTGATCATCCTTTAAGGACAAGTGATGGAAAAGCCAGTTCCAGTCCATGAATGCCTGTCTTGTTGGTAGCTGTCCCTGAAGGCCAGATTCCAGGAAATGGCACTTGGAACTGCAACTAGAGCTGCCAGCTGAGCTCTCACAGGGCTGAAGTGCACTGGGCCTACCAATCAAGAACTCTAAGACACGAAAGCTCTAAGCCTAATTTAAGAAATTATATTTAGTAGTGGTATAGGCAAGAATATAGAAATTTCTTCATTGTATCAGAACCACAGTTCATTTAGCCTAGTTTTCTATTACCAAACCAAATCTCCTATTTTTAACTTGTTTTCTCTTGATGGCCATTTATAGCTTTGTCATTCAACAGAACAATTA
The DNA here is from genome assembly GCA_004027185.1 of Glis glis. NCBI lineage: Eukaryota > Metazoa > Chordata > Mammalia > Rodentia > Gliridae > Glis > Glis glis. Next base: position 36,596 of record PVJS01001288.1, read on the forward strand.
AGTAATATTACATCTGAGATATCTTTGTCATATAAATCAATATTTTTTCCTTTTGAAACAAGATAACCCTGGGTAATCCGTGCATTCAATCTTTTTTTCCTTGACTGACTTTTACTGTGTTCCTCTCAGGCACAAACCACTATGCTAGATGTTGTGAAATACAATAGTGAGTAAGATGTGGACTCAGGGCTCAAGAAACTCACAATCTAGCAGAAGTAACATGAAACTACCTGCAAGTCAAGAATTAGAACAAATGCTTTTACAAGAGCATGAACAAGGTGCTACAGAGCCCAAAGGAAGAGGGAATGACAGAGGTGGCATTTGAAAATTTAGTCAAAAAACTTGAAATAATGATAATAATGGGAGAAGGAAGAAGAGGAAGTGGTAAAGAGGAAGGGGAGAAAGAAGAAGAGGAAGTGGTAAAGAGGAAGGAGAGAAGGAAGAGAAAGAGAAAAAGGAAGCAAAGAGAAAAACACTAAGTGAAACAGAAGAATGTGGCTGGACTATATCTTGTGTAAAGAGATGAGACAGCTTCAGCAAGTTAGTGAGACCCTACTTCAAAATAAAATAGGGCTGGGGTGCAGTTCAGAAGTAGAATGCCCCTGGGTTCAATCTCCAGTACCAAAGAGAGAGAGAGAGAGAGAGAGAGAGAGAGAGAGAGAGAGAGAAATGAGACAGAGGTGAAACAAGATTGATTCCAGTAAATGATGAATGTTGAATTTGAAACCAATGAGCTCAATTTATTTTCAGAACACCACTAGCAGACTTTGGAAGTTTATGAAGAGTGATAGGATTTTCCATTCTAAGTTTTCAGAAGAAAATTCTTATGATTGGAGACCAGATGTATATATTTTAAGGAAGTAAGGAAGGGGGAAAAGTCCAATTATTGCTAAATTATGACAATAACAATGGAAATGGGAAATTAATTGTTTCAAAGATATCAAGTGGATGAATTTTCCAGATGAAATTAAAATGTAAATTTAATTACCATATGAATGGTCTTTTCTGAAGTATGTCAAGTCTAAATGAAGCAGAAATTTCCAAACTGTTGTTTACTGATTGTTTCCAGATGTTCTTGTCTTCTATTTTATTTGTCTACATGTAACGAAGGAAAGTGCTAAACAGGGCAAGGGACATGCCAGTAGTTTTTTCCCAAACACATCTGTGGCACCATGGCATATACTAAAAATGGTAATTGGCAGTTATCTAGTTAATTTGATCAAAATATATCAAGCAAACCAAAAGTTATCTAAGCTCTCCAAACTGACAATCAACATACGTTGATTATGTTAGATCACAGAATGAAGTTGAGAATTTGGCAATATATACGGACATTCACTGATAGTTAAACCAGAAACATTTTTCCTGGAAAACAAACCTCAGTGTGTTGGAAACAAATAATTTAAAACATAACTTTATACAACAAACACCAAAATATACTGGAACAAATTCCTACATAAAAGACAGCATTACCCACCACAAATGTATGCAAACCCACCTACTCTGAAAAAAAGAAAATATTTTCCTTTATATAATAGCCACAGTCACCTCCACTGAAGTCTTTGCTAAACTACATTGTTACTTTTCATTTTATAAACTGAAATAAACTAATTCTCTTTCATTTGAGCATTTTCATGTATAGTGTGTGTGTGTGTGTGTGTGTGTGTGTGTGTGCATGTGTGTGCATGAACTCACATAGGAATGTGTATGTGTTCATTATATGTATGGAGTCATTCCATGGATATTCTTTCTGTACTTTTATTTTCCTTTTATTTAGCTTGGATAAGTTTTATGGCTTTTTGCATGCCAGTCACATGTAAAATATGAAACACATGTATCTATCATTCTCTAAAATGAGATGGATTTGATCCCTAAAAGAATTATTTTATTTTGTTTCAGTTTCAAAGGTAGTTTTTCTCACTTAAAGAAATTTCTAAACATGAATGTCATGTCAATTTGTAGAAACTCTGATTTAACAAGTCTCCTGATTGAATACTTTTCATAATCAAAGACAAACAACTGGATGATTATGCACTCCAAAAGCATTTTCTCATAACTGTGTATGTTTGCAAGTTTTGGGCAAGTCGGTCTATTGATGGGAGAATAAAAGCCATTAACAGATTAAATATAAAGTGATTCCATTTTAGATAAACCCCTTTATTTTTCTCTTGCTTTTCTCTTAGCATTAATGAGAAGGGTCATAAATGGGTGAAATGATAGCAGGAACATAAGAAAGGCAGAGAAGAATGGTGGCATGCCTTCAGCTGAATAAGGAGAAGATTTTAAAGATGTAGAGACCAAAAGAACAGAAAGAGAGGGAAAAGGTCTTTTCTCAGTTATAATCATGATGATTTTGAGGGTGCGATCTCCTGCTACCATTTTCCCACTCTGGTATTTTTCTATGTAATTACCAGTAAACTCTATTTGACAAAAAGATTAGCAAATTAGAAGGGTTTTGATGCACTCAATTGGGGACATGATCTATGGAGTAAAGAGCCATGGATGCTAGAATGGGTCTCCAGCACGTCCAACATGAACAAAAGAATGAGTGAAGGAAATCCTTTTCAGTGTCAGCACTTTGGGGAAGAATTAGTTGACTACCTTTCTTTTTTTTTTTTTTTGCAGTACCGGGGATTGAACCCAGGGGCGTTCTACCTCCGCTCTACACCCCCGGCCCTATTTTTTTATACTTTATTTTGAAACTGGGTCTCACGAAGTTGCGGAGGGCCTCACTAGGTAGAGAGAGAGAGAGAGAGAGAGAGAGAGAGAGAGAGCGCTAAGGCTGGCCGCGAACCCGGATCCTCCGGTCTCCGCCTCCCAAAGTACTGGGATTACAAGCGTGCGCCACCATGCCCGGCGTAGTTGACTACATTTCCATGAAAGAAGTATTACTTCTTAACAAGTCTCACTAGATTTATTAACTACTCACACTATATTTGTGATAATGTCATTTATTTTCCCAAGGCTTTTTGTGTTTCAAGGAAATGGCTATCATTTTATCTGCTAGCTGGCTTCCCACCAGTTTTCTGAGAGCTTCTTTTTAATGGTCACATCTGGCAATAAAACGGCTCCCTGTTCCCAGGTATGGGCTTTGTACATAATTACTCACAGATGGCCAGTAAGCTGCCCTGCCCCAGACAGCACAGAGGCATCCTCAGGGCTGGCCTGCCCATCTGCATCAGACTTCTGGATGAGAACTCAAGAGAATCCGTGTTTCAGAATTACTGCCCAAATCCACACCTTCACCTCATAGTAAATCTGCCCTGCAGACCAAAATCATGAATGCATTAAAACCTGACCTCCTACCAGCACAATGAAATAGAATTGATTACATCCTCGATTCTTCACATTGAAGAATAGAAGTTCACTTCATCAGAAAAAATAAGCATTCAGCTATTTATGTGCTCCAAAGTGCAAATACTGGGCTTTCATGATAAGTTTAGGTTACACCATGTTTTATAAATTTAGGTTACACCTTTAAGAGAAAATAAATGTCTGGGTTTTGTTTTTTTCAAGAAAATGCAAGTATTTCTGCTCTTCTGTGCCCTTGAAAACAGGTTCCTACACACTTATTCATTGACCTTTAGGGTAATCCATTCCCAAATTGAAAGACTCTTAATTTTTTTGGTGTGCTTTGATCTACCCAAGATTGAGAAAATTCCTAGAAATTTCTGTTCCTGGAATCAAATTTGTCTTGCTTCCAATTCTTTCTAACATCTTTTGATGTGGTCACATTAAAGACTGAAGAAGAACACAATGAAAACCTTAGGGAAACAAATACTAGAGCCTTTCTTCTCCAAATAAGTCCATTCACTGTTGTCCATTTGTGTGTGTGTGTGTGTGTGTGTGTGTGTGTGTGTGTGTGTGTGAGCTCAAACATACTGAGCATTGAGCATCCAAAGCTTATTTATATTTGAGAACCACTTTGTTCCAATCTACTCTCTTTTTTTAACTAAAGTCATATTAGCAACATGATCCCATCTCTAAGACATATTTTAAAAGGTACTGTCAAGAGATGTATTTGTATCCTGCTTATTGGTGAAGCTTCTGAAGGATTAGCAGTCAGAGCTTAGGAACTGTGATGAGTCAATAAATCAGTCTGTGCTCAGAAGCAAGCAGAAAGATCAGCTGGGGAGAGGGAAGTTAAATAATGTCCTTCCCCAACCACTGTTTCACTTACTGATCTTGTTTGAATGCTTGCCCACAACATTTTCCCAGGACACCTCTGAAAGGATTTTAAATAGGGATGCTTTTCTGTGAGCCATCTGGCAGCTTCCTGGAAAGCAGCAACACAAGATGTCCCTACTCACAGAGATTGATTCCATTCCCAGCGGAACCTTTCAAAGCTGGTCATTTACAACAAGATGGTCACTGCAGGCCAAACTTGCTTTTAGGTAGCACTAGCTGAACTAATACACATAACGGACCATCTCACTTCCAAAGACCATGAGCTCAATTCTCAGGCACAAAAGAGTGGTAAACAAATAGGCTACGATAGCACTGAAGTCTCATGCAAAGGCACAGAGGCAAAAAAATGTCCCCAATGATGAACATCCAGATACAATGTACTGTTCCGTCAACAAGCATTTAGGAGTACCTAATAGACCAGACATCGTGAGCATTTGAAAGGGGGGCCCAGGGAGGACATCCAGGACCAAAAGACTCCCCACTTTGCTCTGTCTCACATCACAGAGCCCTGGCTGTGAGAAGGAACAGGATCTCAGACTGGGTAAGGGGACACACAGACCTGATCTCAGGGGTTTCAAGAGGATATACCCCAGTGTTAGGGAATCTAAGCAGGCTTTCTCCAGGATAATCCCAGCTACATGGGAGGAGTATAGAGATGACAAAGGCATGGTCCTTATCTGTCAGGAGCTCACAGCTTTATAAAGGAGACAGATAATCAAATATATTGCAGTTCAGTTTGAAGGTTATTGAAATAATGAAGGAAGTAAAACATAAACATGAAGGCCTTAACTGAGCCCAATGAGAAGAAACCCAGCAGAAAAGAGAGTGTAGACTTAAGAGACACAAACAAGCGTCATTTCCTGAAGACTGATTGGGTGTGGGTTACACGGAGAGAAATGCATTCAGTTTTAGGAGACTGAATAGGAAATGCAAGAGGAAGGCAGTAGAGAACCAGGCAGAGAGGTCCAGATATGGCCGTGTCCGGTGTATAGCTATCGATGGAAGTCATGGCAAAGGATGTCGGCTACCCTGCAAGACATGGAAAAGGCCAAGAACAGATTTTGAAAAACATCTAGTTTGAAGAGACAGAACAAAAGAATCGAAGTACAATGAGAAATAACACTTGGTGAGGCAAGAGACCAAGGCAGAGTGGCCTCTGTGATACCAAGAAAAGTTTCGAAATAGGGAACAGTCAATTGTATCGGATGTCTCAGAAAAGTGCAGACAGGGACTGAGAAAATATTCCTGGGATTTGAAAATTAGGAAAATGTTACTGAACTTGGCCAGAGCAATCAACAGACCCTTGAAAGCAGCATAGCATGCTGGCACATTGGTGTCTGTGGAGTCATTTCATCCATCATCCAACATAATTAAAGGACTGAAAAAAATCACACTAAGAAACTAAAATATGTATTCAGTGAGAAGTCCCAGCTTTTATGCAGAAATATCCAGGCCATTGTAAAAGACAGTTTTTTATCCAATTCTCCCCTATTCTGAATCCAATCAGCTTGGACACCAGTAGTGTCTGCAGGTCTTGGGAAGACCCTGTTGCCAGGCTTTAACCCTTGGTGTCTTGTAACATGAGAAGTCTACAGTTTTCTTGAAGGGAAGAGCTAGGCCTGAGTTGACAGGGGATATCAGATAAAGTGGCTTATTATAAACCATATAGAAATATACAGATATTTAAGCAAAAGTGATCATACTGATCATTTTTATGGAAATTCTCCCCAACTTTATTTCTACATTGAGTACAATTTCAATTAAAATACTTAGCAGAGGTTTTGTGGAAAACTGCTGATTTTTTTAACATGCTTTTATTGGTGCATTGGAGTCTCAAATCACAATGAATATCAATTTAATGTTAACATACATGCACACAGCTCTTAGTGTGTCCCCCGTTTCCCCCCACTCATATGAAGTACCGAGAATGGTTTTGGTATATTTTCATATGTACACATTGTTTATGATAGTAATTCCACTGATTCACTTCTTTCTTGCCCTTCCTCTTCCCTTGTACCACTTCTCTTGCTCCACTGAGGGTCCTCCATTATCAACCGGAATCCCTTTTGTGTCCCCACTACTCCCTAGGTTGCACATATTAATGAAAACATATGTCCCTTCTTTTTTGTGATTGGCTAATTTCACTTAACATAATGTTCTCCAGATCCTTCCATTTTCTTGTAAATGATGTTATTTTGTTCTTCTTTATTGCTGAGTAGAATTCCATTGTGTATTAGCAATCAGGGAGATGCAAAGCAAAACTACTCTAAGATTTCATCTAACCCCAATTAGAATGACAATCATTAAGAAGTCAAACAACAACAAATGTTGGCAAGGATGTGGGGAAATTGGGACTCTTCTATACTTTTGGTGGGATTGCAAACTAGTTCAACCACTATGGAGATCAGTGTGGAGATGCCTCAGAAAACTGGGAATGGATCCACCATATGATCTGGCTATACCACTACTGGGTATCATACCAAAGGGATTGAAACTAGAAAACTACAGTAACATATGCAAACCCATGTTCATAGAAGCACAATTCACAGTGGCCAAATTACGGAACCAACCTAGGTGTCCATCAACTGATTTTGAAAGTTTTTTAATGGTCAAAAGGCCAAGAATAGTCTAAACACTCATAAAGGATATTAATGTAGAGGGATTTTCTCATCAGATATAATAGTAATTCAAAATAGTTAGATAGATTCATGGAACAGAATAAGGAGCCCAGAAATTTATCATAATGTATTTGGAAACCTGAAAAGCTTACAGAGGTGTCATTGAAGATTACTGGGATAAGAATGAACTATTTAATAAGTGGCCTGGAAAACCTAATTATTTATAAAATTGGATCACACATACTAATCAGTTGTAGACACATTAATGGCTTGAATAGAGAACAACAATTCACTAAAACTTCTAGAAGAAAATTTACAATGATATCTGTATAACAATAAACTAGAAAAGGACATTTTAAATAAGGATTGTTTTTTCTGCAATACTGGAGATAGAACCCAGGGCCTCTTGCATGTTAGGCAAGCAGTCTACCAATAAGCTACATTCCTAAACCCACACAGATAATTTGAATTTGAAGTCAATACTTTCTTAATCTTAGAGTGGTAAAACATATTTCATTAGCCCAAATGTCTTTTATTCAAAATATACATAGTGAATATATTTTTGTTTCAGAATCTAACATTGTTTAGATAGTCGGAGGTCAAAGACACATTAAAAGCCCACACACTTGTGACCCTTAATTCCATTTAGGGAAACAAATCATGTATATCAAAAACAACTGACAATAATTACTAACACTAAACAATAGGGTAGTATTACAGCAAAAGGGAAAATGAATGAATTTTGTATAAATCCTGGCAGAGTCAAGCTCATCCTGGTGGAGTCAAGCTCAAGGAAGTGATCAAGATGGCATAATGTTTTTTAATGAGGATTTTCAGAGGTAAGACTTGTGATGAAAAATTAGTATCAATGGAATTTTTTCTTTGCAAATATAATCAACATTCATTATAAGTCCTCCATACATAAGTAAACAAAGGTGAAACTTTCACATCACTTGTAGAGGAAAGCCAGCATTTGACTAGATGTCAGTAGAGCAGAATTCCATGTCTCCCTTTGTAATGTTTTATGATAGGACCCTGAAAAGGTAACTTTTTTTTCTTGGTCACAGCTGGCCTTAAATATAAAAGGACTATGTGGTTTACCTGCTTTCTAATGTCTCCTCCAGTTCTAGCATCTGATCTTCAAGTTCTAAGATTCCAAGGACTCTCTGGTTGAAGAACTAAGCCAGCATAAACACAAAGTAGTTCATGTATTTGAGCTACAAGAGTAGGTAAAACATGAAGAACAATCCCCATGGTTCCTGCAACAACTTCTTGAAGAGCAAACACACACGTTATGTGCACAATGCTACATGACCCAGCACAGGACAAGTCAACTCTTCACCACACAACCAAGTGCCCTCCTACCCCTCCTCACTGTTCACCAAGGATGGCATCCACCCTGAGGCCAATGAAGTTGTAGATGATACCTTATAGCACAGCTACTGAAATATTTTAAAGGGAAGTAATTGCATTTTAATTTCCTGAAAAACTTAAATAAGATTACACTGAATATATTTGTTAGAACATTGAATCAACTTAATTTAAACTAACATCCAAACCATCCTAAGAATGAATATGAAGAAAAATAATTTTCAGTCTTTTTCTCCTGATAAGACCTAATTTCTCTAAATAACAAATGTAAATGTCAATTGACTCAGTCTGTTAACTTTTGGAAAATAAAAGAGGAAAATGAAGTAATTTTGTGAGTGAGTTAAGCTTGTATAATTTTAACAATAGATTTTTGTCTTACCTGTAATAAGTGTTATAATCTTTGACTCTTTGTTCATTTCTATTTTTATTTCCACCACCTTTATTAGATAAATGGGATTTTTTCAATTCAATACTCAAGATCGAAATCTATAATTTTAATAAAGAAGATAAAATGTCCAGATATTTTCTGAATTCCAAAAGGCTCACTAATTTAGAAAAGATAGTTCCTTAAATATGTCCTCACAAAATCTATATACACTGAGGAATGTTGAGGAAATAGGACCAAGAACAGCGAGCACAGCAAAATTGATGGAGTAACTTCAGAAATGCACACATTTCCCACTTGAGCCAGAGATTCACCATTGTTCTTTGGTTGACATCCTGGCACTGATAACTTCTAAGAGTACAGTCAGAAGGATGCAAGAGTTTTGGAATGCCTGATACCCAGGACTAAAAGTTGAGGGAAGGCATAATTTGTAGCACAAAATTCTCATCTCCGTGGCCACTTGTAGAAAATTATGAATCTTCTCCCTGCATTCTAAAAATCTTCCCATTTCCTTATTTCCTTTTAGTGAGGGTGACTATATTGTTAACATGCAAGGAACTTGAGTTTTTGTCTTTAGAGGCAAAAAAAATGAGAAGGCAAGGTGAAAAGAGTTGAGAAGAGAGAAAATATGAATGGAATAGAACAGTGTCCACCAGAGACAACAGGCAATCAGGCTAAGTCTAAAATCTTATAACAAAACAGAAGGGACACGCTGAACCTTTCTGGGCCAAGAAAGGACCTTTAGGTTTGACACTGAAAGATCCAAGTGTATTTCCCCTATATTCAAAGAACAGAATAGGTTTTCTTACTTATAATAGAAGGCATGATGCTAAATACACCCACCTGTATAGTTTTCTCCTCGAATTTATTTCTAGAAAGTCAAGACAAAAACAGCATCTTAAATTCCTCCTTTCTCAGTTATTTCCACTGACGAAATGTGAATTTCTATTTTACAGTCTTTCTTGTTTGTAGCCTTCTGGCACCCAAAACTGGATGCCTATTCCGACCAAGTATCTGATGGGAACAGATGAGCATCTGAATTCCTTTTGATACTTTTGTAAGCTGGCTCTTCACTTACAAAATAGACACTTCACATAGACACTGAACAAATGCTTTTGAAGATAATGCTATTGGCAGGGGGAAGTGAAGGAATAGGATACAAAGATGTATTAACAGGAGTGAAACTTGCCAAGGGACAGGAAGCAGCATTCTACTTCTTTCTGACATTGGCCCAATCCTAATACAATACTGTGTCCAGTGTTTGTCTTTGCAGTGTAAAAGAATATGAAGACATTTGAGAAGGTCTGGAAAAGGGGGGAAATTAAAATATAATGAGAAAGATGGAAAATTTTTATTAAGAGAAAATTTAAAGGTACTGGCATATTTTAATCTGGAAAAGGAATACCTAGGAAGAATTTTAATAACAAGATCATAGTGACCAAATAAATCAACCAAACCACTCTGCATCTTGACCAAGGAAATCATGAGACGAAATGTGCTAAAATTAGAAAAGGGGAGAGAGATCTTGATTAGGCATATGGAAGACATTCTTGGCCTTGATGTTGAAACATTGAAAGATAATGCCAAAAAAATGTTAAATTTCCTGGAAACATCAATAACAATCTGTACTAATTGATGAAGGCATTTCTGTGACACACAAATAAAAGAAAATTTTTAAATCAGATAATTTTCGAAGCCCCAGTTCTGGGGAATATTTATAAGGACTTAGTTATCTAAAAGATAAAGTCTGACAGAAATTTCCTGGACCAAATCATTCCAAGGCCTAAACAATATTTAGGTCTCTGACACCACTAAGTTTTATTTGATTATATTTTAAAAGCCACTCACTTACACTAAATGATCTTTAAATTATTTTATAATGTTTCTCTGTCTCTTTTTCTTGTACCTTCATCTATTTTTAGTAGTTTGGGCCCTTTAGAGCTCTGTGGTACTTGAAAGTAGATAAAGAAATTCTGGCTTATAGGTTATGAGATATCCAATTGACTCTTGAGCTAGGGCTATATAAAACAAACCTCTTCTGAATTCCACAATTCATGGTTTCTTTTTTCTCCCACAATACTGTAAGAGCCTACCCCATGTGGTTCCCTAGAGCTTGATAAACAAAGCATGGAGGAGAATAAAGGAGACAAAAGAAGAAGGAAGCAAGAATAAGACCATAAATATGAAAGAAGAAGATTAAGAAGTGTGAACCTTATTGTGATGGGGTTGGAGAGCATTGAAATTTCTTAAGTAGAAAAGATGCATAATGCAAGAGAGCATTGAAATTTCTTAAGTAGAAAAGATGCATAATGCAATGTTTGTTTTATTAAGATCATTCTGAAAGTGTGGAGAATAGAGCAGAGTGAGATGAGACTGGGTATAGTACATGGTTACAGCTTAAACTTGATAGCAGAAGTCAAGAAGGAGGACATCAGGTGGAATCCAGAGATACCAGAGGCACAGTTGGTAAGGCAGGGTGGTTAACTGCATGGAATATAGGGTTGGAGGGCAATTTAACACTTCAGCAACTCTGGACCTTATGTGTAACATGAGATCCACTCCTGTATGATATTCTGGTTCATGTGCAACTCCAAGACAGAGCTGCCCTGATGGCTTCTGCCTTAACTGTCCCCTGGTGACTGTCTAAAGAGTCCCCATGCAGAGTTTTAATTGAACCTGCCCAGCACTCTTCTGGAGATTAAAGGTAAGTGTTTTCACCAGGAAAGAAAAGTCATAGAACAGAAGAGCTTGAAGTCAGGTTGGAAGATTACAAGAGAAAGGGGTGGAACAAGCATATCGCCTTTACATGACAACAACAGCACAACCCTACTAAACAAATACTTAGTTCCCGGTTTACTCTCAGGCACAGTTTTTCAGAAATGGACAAGAGGAGATCAAGAGTTGCCATTGAATCACTCACTGAATGCCACCTACAATCATGAAATGAACCTGCAGCATGACATTGTTTAGTTTATGACTTCAGGCAAGAAAAGAGGCTTAAGGGAAAAAGAAATTACGATTATTTTTAAACTAGTGAACTTTGATTCAATTGGTCAAGATAGTAGGCTTAAACTTTCTTACAGGGATATTTCCCTTTTGTTTAGACTATGTTGACAATCTTATCAATTAATATTATCTTTCATAACTAAACAATTTATGAAAGATAATACTAAGTGGGCATAGAGAAAATTGGAAAAGTCGACATAAAAAATCTTCAGTAGAGTAAATTAATAAAAATGTTTCATTTTCCTTTAGCAAAGAAGGACTGGGATTTTCATATGTTTTTGAACATGTTTTCTATTCTATTTACTTTCTTCCCTTTTTTGCATTCATCAATAATGTGTTTTTTTATCCTTTGCCTTTCTTACTAGAATCTATCCTATAATCATTCTTGTATCTTTTTTCTTTTCCATCTCTGGGGTGATGTGTTCACCATGACACTTTCAGTCATGTTTGTTTTCAGTTTGAATTGCTTCTAAATGTCTTTTTCATCTTTACAATATTCTTTTATATTTGGCGAGATATTGTTTATAACAGTAAAAGGTACCAATTTTCTATGTACAGTTTGATATTTTATCAATTCTATTCATTCATATAATTATCACCCAATTATAGTCAGAGAATAATTCCATCTCCTTCTACATTTCCTTATAACACATGCTAAGATAAAGTGAGATGAATCCTCACAATTCTTTCAATCCCTTTTGACTAGCTGAGTCCACTATGTCCCAAATATTTCTTAGGTTTTAGTAAAATATCTAACAGCCACATCTTGATTTCTACCTTGAGATTTTTTATTGCCCTGAAAGCACTCCCAGTCCTCTAACTTCTGTTCGCAAGTTGTATAAGTCTTCTGTGTCTTCTCTTTTCATACTTTACCATATATAGCTAAAAGACACCAATTGTTAAATTCAAATTTTTCTCTGATAATCTCCATAACCAGAACTAAAAATTCATTTGGAATTTCTGTTTTATAGCTTATCTCAGGACAGAATTTTGACAATGTTTTAACTAACACATATGACAAGCCACCATTTCTCAAATTTCCAGCATTCATTTACCATACCCCCGCCACTTTTCCAGCTACTGATTGCTGACCAGTACCAAAACCAATACCACATATTTTAGGCTTCATTTTGTCAACACCCCACTCCTAGACAGCAATCTCTGTATCCATTATCTCATGGCTATATGTTTAAAAATTCTCTTTATGATACTGAGAACCACCAGGTGGAGTCGATCAGGCTCATGTCACAGTTCTTCCAGGAATGGGGACGGATTTCTGGAGCTGGGTCCCTCAAAGGAACGTAATAATACTTAATATCTGGTGTTGCCTCTTTCTTTCTTTCTTTCTTTCTTTCCTTCTTTCTTTCTTTCTTTCTTCCTTTCTTTCTTTCTTCTTCATTTTCTTCTTTTTTGGGGTGCTTAGGATTAAAACCAGGGCCATTCTATGTCAGAGCTAGACTCCAGTCCTATTTTTACTTTTTTATTAAAACAAGATCTCACTAAGTTGCTGAGAGTCTCACTACATTGCTGAGACTGGCCTCAAATTTGTGATTCTCCTGTCTCAGCCTCCCAAGTACTGGGATTACAGACACCACACCCAGCATTCACTGCATCTTTAACTCCATCTCATCTCTCATCCTCAAGGGGTCAGCTTTAGTTTCTTCATATGACAATCTCCAGTGCAAAAACAAAATACAAGGGGGAAGGAGATGTAAAAAATGTCAGAGTTGAAATAGTGCTATGTGCGTGAATAAAATGACCAATTCCCATCTCCAGTACATGTATGGGGAAGGGGAGGGAGGGTAAGACCTGGAGAAGAGTGCTCCAAGAGTTGTGTGCATGTATGTTCCTATCACTATATATCTCAGTATGACATATAATTACAGTGAACCAAATAAAAGTATGTTAAAACTACAAAAAAAGAGAAATCAAGAATCAAGAGAAATCTGAACTAGGGTCAGAAGCCTCACAGTATAATTTCTGCTATACTCTATTAGTTAAAGAAAGCAAGACACATAGTCAACCTACATATGAGAGATGGAAAATAATTCCTCTCCATGGGAAGAGAAACAATGTCTTTTTGCAAAAAGAGTATTCTCAAAGTGATAAGACACATTTTGGCAGTCAACCTTGGCAAACAATCTACTACTTCCCATGAATGTTCATAAGTTGCATTTTTGCTATCATTCAAATTCAAAGAATTTCCCAATTTCCTTTTGTAAGTTTGACTATATTATGTCTAGAATAAATGTGCTTAATTTCTAATATTTTTATCTCATCTTATGGATTTCCTATTAAATTTTTTGTGATCAAAACACATATGTGCTATAACTCCAATCCTTTGCAATTTATGAAGACTTGTTTTATGATCTTGCACATGGTCTATTTTGGTGAACACAAAAAGAATATATACTGAATTTATTGGGTTTAGTGTTCTATAGACCTCAATAAGGTCATATTGGTTGATAGTGATATTCAGATCTTCTCTAGATTTATTAATGTATTTTGTCTTCTAGGTCTATCAGTTATTCAAAAAAGGAATATGCTAATTAGCATTCTCCAAACAACAAGAACCAATAGAATACACACACACACACACACACACACACACACACACACGAATTTTCCTTGACTTACAATGGTATTACCTCACAATAAACCTTTTGTAAGTTGAAAATATCGTAAATTGCAAATGCATTTAATACACTTACCCTACCAAACATCATCACATAGCAACACAGTGCACTGCGGAATATTCCTCGTGAACCCTGCTGATCACATGGCTGACTGGGAGCTGGAGCTCACTGACACTGCCAAGTATTGAAAGAGTGTCGGACTCATATTGCTAGCTCAGGAAAAGGTCAAAATTCAAAGTCTGAAACATGGTTTCTACTGAATGCATATTTCTTTTACACCATCACAAAGTCAAAAAATAATAAGTAGAATCATCATAAATTTAGGTCCTTCAGTATATATATTATGGTCTGTGTGTTTTTCCCCTAGAATCTATATGTTGAAATCCTAACTCCCAAGTTAATGTTAGTAGGAGGTGAAGCCTTTCTGAAAATGATTAGGTCATAAGGGTAGAACCTTCTTGAATGGAATTAGTACCCTTGTAAAATAAGCCCAAGGGACCTCATTCACTCCTTTCACCTTGTGAGGACACAGTGAGAAGATGGCTGACTCCTAACCAGGGAACACGTTCTCACCCCACACTGAATCTGCTGGCATCTTGAGCTTAGAAATCCTAGCCTGTAGAACTGTAATAAATTCTTGGCATCTATAGCTACCCATTTTATATGGCATTTTGTTATAGGATCCTGAACAAACTAAGACTGTGTGTATCCATCAATATCTACATTAAGAGAAATGATGAAGAATTGATTCAGATAATTATGGAGGATGAGAAAACCCATGGTAGGCATCTGTAAGCTGTGGACCCAGGAAAGCTGGTAGTACAATTCCATCTTGAGTCTGAAGGCCTGAAAACCATGAGTGTGCATTGTAGTCCAAGTTCTAAAACCCAAGAACTATGAGCACTGATAGTATAAGTTCGACTGAGGGCAGGAAAAGACCAAAGTCTCAGCATAAGCAGACAGAAAGAGAGAAAAAATTCTCCCTTCCTCTACCATTTTGTTCTATTCAGGCCTTCAAGTGATCAGTTGGCGACCCACCCCAAGAAGGGTAATCTGCTTTACTCAGTCCACTGAGTCAAATATTAATGTCTACTGGAAACACCCTCACAAACATAGCCAGCAATAATGTTTAATCAGATATCTGGGCATCCATAGGCCCAGTGAAGTTGACACATAAAATTAACCATCACAAGATGTTAACATTTCCAACTATGCTTATGGCTTTATCTTTTCTTCCCTCTTAAGCCCTATTTTGTAGCTTTTTTATTAGGTGGATATATGCATATTTGAAAATTTTTGTATTCCTGATAAATTAACTCCTTAGTGTTATGAAATATCCCTCATTAAAATTTGTAATAGTCCTTGTCTTGAAGTTTATTTTGTCTGATATTAGGAATACTCCACTTTTCTTTTGCTTATTGTTTACATGATTGCTATAGAATGTCCCTGAAGAGCTCATAAATTGATGTTCATAGTTGATATAGTTAAGTCATGAGGGTTTTAATCTCATCAGTAGATAAATCCATTTTACTGGATTTATCTGGGTGGTAACCTAGGCCAGTGGGGTGTGGCTGGAGAAGGTGGGTCACTAGGGGTGTGGCTTTATGGATTTTGTTTTTGTCTTTGAATCCCTCTGCTTGCTTGCTTGCTCACTTCCAGACTCTGTGGTGTGAAGAGAACCCATGTGCTCTCCCTCTCTCTGTTTCCCATCGCCACGCCCTGAGATGCATAGACCCTGGCCTCACATAGACTGATCCCAGAATCTCAAAAAAACTGTGAGCAAATAAATCTTCCTTCCTCTAAGTCCTGTGGTCATGTCTTTTGGATTATAGCAGTGAGAATGTTGACGAAGGCAGTTGTATATCTACTTTCATCCTTTTAGGTTCAATTTATGAAAATCATTATATTTAAACAGTTTAAACTGTGGTCTATATTATATTTATATAGTGTATAGTCTGACAATCTGAATTTTAATTACAATTTTTATCCATCTACCTTTAATGTAGCTATTGATATATTTGGGTTTATTTCAGTCTTCCATTTTATTCCTTACTCATTTTGTCTTCATTTTCTGCCTTCTTTTGGTTTGAGTATTGAATTTTTATAATATTTTATTTTATCATAGAATTTTTGGCTATGCTTATTGTATTTTTTGGTCATTATTCTTGAATTAAAATATTTCCTTAACTTATTACTGTCTACTTTCAGGTAATGTCATGCATTAATTATTATTATTTAAATTTTCATGTACTTTCTTCCCATTCTTTAGGTTATTGTGGACATATATTTACTTCAATATATGTCTTATAATAAATTATTTTATTATTGCTTTAAATAATCAATTTTCTTTAAAAAAGAAAAGAAAATGATCATTTATATTCCCTACATATTGATTAAATTTGGATACCCATAATCCCTCCTCTAGGTCCCAGTTTTTATCTGGTATCATTTCTCTTCAAATCAAAGATGTTTCTTTAACATTTTTTATCGGGCAATTCTACTAGCAATAAATTCCCTTTGGCTTTCTTTATCCTAAAATCCATATTTTGCCTTATTTTAAATGATTTTTACTGGATACATGATTCTAAGTTAACCATAATTTTTCATTCAACATTTTAAAAGATGTTTTTCAGTTTTCTGGCCTTTATTGTTTCAGATGAAAAGATATCTATCACTCTTATCATTATTACTCTATATGTAATGTGCTTTATTTTTCTGGACACTTTTAAGAGTTTTTTCCAAACCTTTGGCTCTCAGCAATTTAAACATGAAGTGTCTAATGTACACTTACTAGTAATTATCCTGTTGTGTTGGTCACCTTTCTAGGATTTGTGGATTTACATTTTTTTAATTTTTAAGATATATAAACATCATTTCATCATTTCTTCAAATATTGTTCTGTGCCATTTTCTCCATCCTTTTTCCTAATATTCCTGTTATATGAATGTTGGACTACCTGTAATTTTCCCACAGGCTACTGATGTTCTTCACATTTTATTCACTCTTTTTATTTCTCTCTGTGTGTGTGTGTGTGTGTGTGTGTGTGTGTGTGTGTGTGTGTTATTGGAGACTGAACCCAGGGATGTTCTACCTGTGAGCTACACCCCCAGCCCTTTTTTATTTTTTTATTTGAATCCAAGTTTCACTAGGTTGCTGAGAGTCTCGCTATGTTGCTAAGGCTGTCCTCAAACCTACAATCCTCCTGTCTCAGCCTCCCAACTACTGGGATTACAGGTGTGTACCACCATGCCTGATTTCTCTGTGTTTTATGTTGCATAGTTACTTTTGATCTGTAATTAAGTTCACTGATACGTTTTTCTATAGTGCCCAAGCTAATACAAAACCATCAAATATTTTTTTACTTCAAATATACATTATTTTTTAGTTCTAAATTAGGTTTTAGTTCTGTTCTAAATATGTCAAAATAACTTCAAAGATTTCTCTCTTTAACCTATTAATTCTTTAACATATTATTGGAAGTCGGCCTGCTAAATCCAACATCTGGTGTGTGTGTGTGTGTGTGTGTGTGTGTGTGTGTGTGTGTGTGAGATGTTTGATTATTTATAATTTTATGCCATTCTTATAGTCTCAAAGTCTCACAGTTTTGAGATTTTATGATCTTTTAGTCTTAAAGACCTTCAGTATTGAAGTTTGGTGGTGCTCAATCCTTCCTGAAGGGAGATCATTCCCTCATCTTCAAAGTGCTTGAAGCCACAATTGAACTGAGTTGGGCCATGGCTGCTACCTGCCTATCCCAATGCAGATTCCAACAGATCAAACATATGAGCCCTGTGACAGCACAGGAAATTGGAGTCTTGACTGAAAGAAATTAGAGGTCTCCTCAGACTTCTGGTGCTTTTATCCTAAGGTCCCACCAGAGGGAACTGAGCTATCATCATGCTCCAAACAGCTTAACTTCTGACTGAACTCAGTGACTGTCCCTAATGGAATTCTTTCCCATTCAGAGAGAGAGAGAGAGAGAGAGAGAGAGAGAGAGAGAGAGAGTGTCTGTGTATCTGTGTGTGGTATGTTTCAGGACTAAAAGAATGTTGAAATCTGTGAAACTGCATGACCAAAAAATAACAACACTTTAGAATTTAGACCACAGTAATTTGTGATTGTGAGTTTGTAACAGCCTGAGAATGCAAGACAAGGAGACTTCAAAACTGTGTATTTCAAGATTGCAAATCTGTTTCTCTTTTCAAATTTTCACATGAAATTAGTACTGGCCAGAGAGGACTTGCTATGTTCAGGGTTCTCCAGTTTCAGGTCTGGCATGCTATCCATACAGCCCACCAAAATGTGACTGGTTTCTCTCCAACCCACAGACTTGCTCCTCTGCTACCCTGCCCCCAATCACTGCAATTGGCTCAAAGTATGCAGTTGCCCTCCAGTTCTGCCTTACATAGGAACATAGGAAAGATTCCTTTCTCTGAAATCTTTAGCCTTCATTAGACTCCTTTAACCTTATTGTATCAACAGCCTTTAGATGGCTTTAAAGAAGTGTGTGTGTGTGTGTGTGTGTGTGTGTGTGTGTATGTGTGTGTGTGTAGTATATCTCAGATTTCTCATTGAAAAAACCATATGCATTTCACCTCTTTCAATATCTTAATCAGAGGCAATAATGTCATCTCCGCAATATTTCTATTTTTTCCATTTAATTCTCAAGCTCTACCAGTTTTGCTATATATCACCATCTATTTTATTACAGTTTCTTTCTGGAAAGATTATATCCCTTCTTCAAGTTTTAAGAGCTCATTTTGTTTGTGATTTTTTTAAATATGAAAAATTATTTTCCTTAACTAACCTGCTGTCCTTGGGTTTGTCTTCTTATAATGTCTGCCATTTATCCTCTATTCAGAAATGTATCTCAAACTGGCCCCTTTCTTATTATTATTTCTTTTTGAAAAAGTCTAATTTTTTGTTTAAGAATATTGTGAGAGCTGGGCGTGGTGGCACATGCTTGTAATCCCAGTGCTTGGGAGGCTGAGACAGAAGGATCACAAGTTCGTGGCCAGCCTCAGCTATTTAATGAGGCCCTCCACAACTTAGTGAGACCCTGTTTCAAAATAAAGAATAAAAAATTGGCTGGGGGTGTAGGTTGGAGGTAGAATGTCCCTGGATTCAGTACTGCAAAAAAAAAAAAGAATATTGTGGGAAAAGACAAACAGAATGAAGTGCAGCACCTCAAAGTTGTGCTTAGGGTATTGTCTGAGTCACTCTTTCACAAGAAGCCCTTTCTTCCTTGTTCTGAGGATGTCTCTGAAGCTTTTTCTATTTAAGCAACCAGTGTCCACAAGCTTTCTAGGTTATCTAGGTTATCTGGAAATATTCCATATTTCCTTTTTGTTCCCTCCAGCATTTTCCCTTAACTAGGATCTAGATTTCAGATATGGCAAACCATTCACCATCATGTTACCCTTTTTATTTAGGTCTTTATTCATGGAATGCTCATCCATTTCTCTCTGGCTCACATCACTTTAATCAAATAATAGTTCAGTAGCCCTTTCAAGACTGTTACATTTACATTCATAATTTCCTGCTAAAGATCAGAGCCCTAAGCATGATCTGTCTCATTTCAGTACACATTCCACATACTTGGCAGGTGGATGACATATTCAGGATATGGGATCTCAGCCATTTCCGTTATCATTGAGAATGCAGAGGAACTCCCCCCCTTCCCAACTTCTCCACTTCTTCCCACAAACACACAGCTTTTTTTTTATTAGATTTGTTTCTTCAGCAGTTTCTGAGTGAATAAAATGGAGACAAACTGGCTTTTCTCCACAGTCTTTAACCAGAATTTCTTTCTTCAAACGCACATCTAATATGTAACTTGCAACTGAAAAGCCAAGGATGTGACACAAGTAGGTTGCACTCCCAGAAAATATAGAAGTTTATTCTTCTCACCCAAACAGTTTAAGCTAAAAAACTTCTTGAGGCTGATGTATATTACCCAAAATTATTATGCAGCTAAATTTCAACTAAGAACTAGTAGCTAATTTCCTTGCAGAAATGATTTCCAAGAGGAAATGAAGACGAGGCAGTTCTGCCTCCAGCATGTCACTATTGCAACGACCACTAACATCAGACTTGGGGATTCACAAAACCAGTGAAATTAGTTCCAATCAGAGAAATTCAGCTATAAGTAATAAAAGTATTATATAGCTAAGCATTGTAAGTCCATATGTAAGTTAAACTTTCCATAGAGTTATATGTATCCCATGAAATGGTTTGTAAATCACACAACAATAATCTAACTAACCTAAGAGCAATTTTTCCACTTTCCCATCCAAAGATACATTCCCAAAATGAGAAATGCTTTCAGCAGCATTTCTCAAGTACAAGCCAAGCACCTCCCACTTGAGGGACAGCAGCCCCAAGATAAAAACAAAGGATCACAATTCTATATTACTAATTTATCATTTACTGGATTCCTATGTTGTACCCCTGATTTAGCAGGCAAAAGAGAGCTGTAAACATTTCCAGTCAGCAACAAAGCAACTATAACTAATTATTTGTAGGTATGGAGGTACATTCTTATTAGACAATAACATAAATTTCTGAAACAATATATAAAGCATTTTCCATATTCATACTTGGTCAGTAGAGGCCAACAAACCAACTTTCAGTTAGTCCACAAGTTCAAGTTGATAATAAATTATTAAAATCTTTTTTCTAAGATGTTTGCCTATATAAACACCACTTTTACCACCACTAGTCAGTGCCAAGTGAGTGGTAGTAAGAAAATCAAAACAACATTTCTCAGAAAGGCAGTAAGTGGAAGAGGGGAAGTACCCACAGTCTACATAATCATTATGTCAACATTGCTATTTTTTTTTTTTGCGGTACCAGGGGCATTCTACCTCCGAGCTACACCCCTGGCCCTATTTTTTTATCCTTTATTTTGAAACTGGGTCTCACGAAGTTGCAGAAGGCCTCACTAATTAGCTGAGGCTGGCTGCGAACCTGGATCCTCCGGTCTCCGCTTCCCAAGTACTGGGATTACAAGTGTGTGCACAGTGTTCTTTTAGCAAACAGGGGGAAATAAAAATCTGTCCTCCAATTATCTGGTCCCTACCTAAAAACATTTTTTTACATACTCAAATGCAGCATCTACACTAGAAAAGCCACTTTGGGAGCTCGTCATCATTGTTGTTTATGTGCTCATGTCAAACTAAAGACATTTTGCCGAACAATTTTAGAAATCAATACTTTAAAAGATACCTAGAAAATCATCTTTCCTTTCCAATAATTCCCTATTAGTTGAAGTCTTTGTTTTACTCTACTTGATTTTTTTTATTTTGCTGCTATAAGCAGTGATCAATCCAATTTGCAGTGGTTTTATTTTCTCTCTCCTTCTTAAAAAATTTTTTTTGGTGGGGTGTTTGCTGGGAATTGAATCCCAGGGACATTCTCCCTCTGAGCTAAATTCCCAATCCCTTTTTCTTTGTTTTGAAACAGTCTCACTAAGTTGCTGAGGCTAGCCTCATACCTGCAATCCTCCTGTCTTGGCCTCCCAAGTACTGGGATTATAGGCATGATGCCTGGCCAATTGTTTTCTTCTTTCTTATAACATTGGAATCATCTGCCCTTCATTCTCCACCTCCCTAGGAACGGCTTTAATGTCCCAGAGAATCATGTGTCATACTGAGTCAGGTTAATGGTAAAAGAACTTCATCAAAAGGTTACTGCCAATGGAGGAAAGGGAAGTGTTTCTTTATTGCCCATCAAATCTATCTTGGTACACTGCATCAGCATTTGAGTGTGGCGCATTCATCAGGAAGTCTGACACTCACATCTCAGCATGCAACCAAGAAAATGCAGTTTAGAGGTTAATGTTCTGTTGATGAGGTAACACAGACTCCATTATCAGTGAGACCCCCCAAAACCACAACAGTGTTTAAGCCTAATGTATAGTTTTGGTGAAACTGGGGTGCTAACACAAAATTGCCCTGAGTACTGTATCAATTGTCATACTGAACAATTCATGCAATTGTTCTTCTACTTGGTAGTTCGGGAAGAGAGCAGAAAAGTCTGTGATTAACATAAAATTAGGTAACAGAAAGTATGGGTCAACTGTAACCTTTTTGCAATGTTAGTTGAAAGTACAAAAAGTAAAGGCAAGCAATTAAGAGTCAGACATGAGACCAATAGACCATTTACTGTATATATATATATATATATATATATATATATACATATATACATATATATGTGTGAATATATATACATATATATTCATGAAAAGACCTCATAGCGCAAGACACGAAACATGGCATACAATTTTGTATATTGACTATGTTCCTGTCCATTATTCTTAGTATATTGTTTACCGGCTCTATTTATGAGAAGTAAACTATTGCATTAAGCTGTTAAGAGTGATTGTTTTTCAGAAACAAGTAACTGAAATGTATCTTTTGCTCCTTTTTCTCTAGTAAACTATTACTTTTTCACAATGATTTTTTTTTAATTCTGAAATCTCAGAGGCACATACACACACAAGTTCAGGAGCTGGGCATTTGTTCTAAATGTTCAGGTGCAACCACCATGACTGTCTTGGCAATGAATTGGCCTTGGTTTATATTGCAAAGGAACTTTGGCTAAGTGTTTTACTGAAAGTCTGATTGTCTTTTGAACTAAAAGGAGCATATTAACTTGAAAGCTATGGTATGGCGATATTTTACAAAGTAGAGTATGCTGAGTATTAAAAAAGTAGAACTGACTAACGTAAAAGTTTAGAGATAAGAGGTGGGCAGCAATTCATGTTGGATTTCTGTTTCCTTATTCTAGAACCTACTGAGGCAGAACCTCATTCTGCATTTTGATTCCTATGAAAAATACCTTAACTCCTTATTAAGTTTACATTTTTAACAATAGATCCTAAGTACATTTCTATTGCCATAGATACCCACTTATCCAACTAGCAATTGGCTAGTTTATCAAACAAGCACACAAGAGAGAAGCTTAAGAGAAACAAACACAAGAACCTGGGAATCTGACAGTGCACTCACTAAGGAAATGAAGAGCATCTATTAGTGCAATGAGTTATTTAATCAGGGATTGTTTGAGAGAGCTTCTACTTCACTCACAACAGATATACTCTAATTGCCTTTGATAACAACACCATGCTATATATTATTTTAAAAACTGTTGTGCATATAAAACACATGCCAAAATTACATAAAACATGAAAGTACAGCTTGGGAATTTTACACACACATAACCTTCTCCCAAGTTAAGAAATAATATTAACAGAATCCCAGAAGACTTCATCATGTTCCCACCCAATTACTATGACCTTCTCCTTCCATAAACTAACCACACCACTGTGCTCACCTCTAGATTTATAACATAACTTTGCCTATTAGCAAACTTCATGTAGATGCAATCTTAAACTATTCTTCTTGTCTACTTTTCTGTTTGTGAGATTAATTCACTATAATTTGTAGCAGTATATTATGAATTACTTTTGCTGTATGCTACTTCTTTGTATAAATATAACTCCATTTATTGTCCATTCATTGGTAATGAAATTTATTTTCTTTTCAGTGGAATAACAGAAGCAAGAGATTAGAGGCAAAGAAGGGAGAGAAGCTAGAGGATGGTATGAATTTGAGGGTAAGAAACACTTATTGTCAGACTTTTATAAGTACATTTTTTAATATTTGATTTTTATTTACGAATACTTATATTCATTATTTTTGTTTGGTTATTAAAATTTAATTGTGAATTATTTTTCATGTTCTTTAATATGTATGATAAAGAAATTGTGGTATATTCATTCAATGGAATACTGTTCAGTCTTAAACGAAAGTAAATTAAGCAATATGCAAAATCATCGATGAATCTTGAGGATCTTCTGCTAAGTGAAAGAATCCTGTCACAGAAAGACAAATGTTGTATGATTCCATTTATTTGAAATATCAAAAATATTCAAATTCATATCATCAAAAATGAAGTGATGGTTCCCAGAGGTATAGGAGAGGGGAGAAACATGGAGTTACTAATCGACAAGCACAAAGATTCAGTCACACAAGATAAATAAACTCTAGAGATTTGCTGTACAACATTGTGCCTACAGTCAACAATAATGTATTATACACTTAAAATTTTGTTAAGAAGGTAGATACCATGTTAAGGGTTTTTGGCATCAAAAAACAAAGGGAATAACATACACTGTCATTTTTATTCTACTGTGTTTGCATTTTCAAATTGCAAGCATTTCTCCCCATTTGCTACCACCAGTTTCTCAGGATTGTGTAGGGACAATTTATCTGTAGATATCCATAAGGAGCAATGTCTTATGTTTTTAAAATGCCTCTGTGAAAACAAAATTAGACAAGTTAGAATCAAAACATGCAACAGAGACAATAAATTGGAATCAGAGGTGCCTATATGTCCATATGACACTGGGAATTTGCACAAGAGCTTAGGTCTTTATAAAGCATAGAATGTGAGATTGAACTGGTTTTTCTTAAAATCAGGGTTCATAGGCACTATATCTAAGTAAATAGTCCCACTTATCTGTGCGGAATATGTTCCAAGACATTTTGTGAATTCTTGAAACCAAGGATAGTACTAAACACTGTATATAATGTTTTTCCTAATCATACAGACCTATGATAAAGTTTATCTTTTTAAAAAGTTTATCTTATAAGTTAGGCATGGTAAGAGATTAAAAATAATAATTAACAATTAAATAGAATGATTATGGCAATACATTATAATAAAAGTTATTTAGAAGTTATGAATTGTTTATTTCTGAAAATATCTTCCAACCCCAGTTGACACAATAACTTAAAACCACAGAAAACAAAACAGTAGATAGGAGGGTAAGGCTACTGTAGGAGCTTTCATATATTAATTGATGGCAGTTCTACTCATTGCATTGTTTTTTCTCTAAAAAACTCAACCTGCAATAGAAAAAGAGAAATTTGCCTTTTTATCAAAATAGATCATCCATCATCTTTAACTCTCAGGGACTCCAGTACATCAGTAGACATTGGGACAGCCCCGAGAAGTGGAGCACTTCTGTACACATGTGGAAAAACTCAGTGCACAGACTGTGGTGCCTGGTGGGATAAGGTGGTAACAACAATAAGCATCCCTTCAGCAATGGGAACCAGGCAGAGGAGGCAGAAGTGTTTCATTCCATGCAGTAATACGCCAAATTTGACAAAAAGCAATCCAATCATATGGAAAACCAGGGAGAGGTTCTTCAAAAACTAGATTACTCAACAAATGTGAGAGTAAAAAAATCACTGTTATACAAGTTATAGATTTTCAAAGATTGAGAATTTTTGTTACACTTTTTCTGGCACTGAAGTTTGTTTACATTTGTCCCAAGCCTCAGATTTCGACTCTAGAAGCACATCATCTATAGATCCTTCACCCTTGGAACAGCACCTTACAATAGTAGGCACTTCACAATGACTGTTAATTTTCTGATGGATGAATTAAATGAGACAAACTTTTATAGAGAATGATAGAAAATGATCTCACCAATAAAAGTTAATTTGTAAAGGCCTATCAAAATGAAAAAGTGCAAAAATTGAAATCATGGTTTATGAAGAGCTAAGTATATTTTTTTAAAAAAATCTAGGCTTCGGTAGTTAGAAAGATAAATTTCAAGCCCGGGTAAAGTTTATCAAAACTGTAGGAATTTTAAATGTGCCTGTGGGAAGACGAGACATTGTGTTTTTATGAAAGAAAGAAAGAAGAAAGAAAGAAAGAAAGAAAGAAAGAAAGAAAGAAGGAAGGAAGGAAGGAAGGAAGGAAGGAAGGAAGGAAGGAAGGAAGGAAGGAAATGAGAGAAAATTGAGAAAATTAGTAAGAACTGTAGGTATGACCTTGCACAAATAATTTAATCCACAACCAACACAAAGCTGGATCCCCCTCACTGTGAGCTTTTTCTGCCTGTTCCCAGGACAGTGACCACTACGGAGAGAAGACAGAGAAGGACTCAGACTTGGCATATTATAAATCCATGCAGTTTCACTTCACATGGGCCCTGTGTTCAGCAATCCTGCAGTCACAGCCAGGTTTTCAGTGGCTGTTTCACAATCTCTGTTTTCTCAGTCCTCACCTGCCTTCTTTCTCTTGCCTGTGTGGCAAATGATTTCACCTCCATTAGTGGAAAATTGAGGCACTGGACCATCAGCTCTTGTCCTTTACCAAACCCTGTCCTCTTTTGAGTGCATGTCTATCTGAGTCTAGCCTTCCTTCCTAAATTTGTTATTGGTGCATTAAAATTATACATCATAGTTCTTGGCTAGGTAGAATAAACGTTATCAAAATGATCATGCTACCAAAAGCGATCAACAGATTCAAATTTCAATGGAAGATGTTTCCCTCTCCTTCTCCTCTGCATATGTTCCAGTCATACCCCTTCCGAATTTCTGTGGACTTTGAGTCACATGCTTATCACTCATCTCCCCCAAATCTCTTCCATACTGCTGGATCCCTACATATGCTATGATTTCAAATATGCAAATATATAGCCAACTGTAAAATAAAACATAATAAGAAGACAATCTTCTGTTGATTATGTTCCACCTTCTATATACTGTAAAATTTCTTTGAACTGACAAATGTTTTCAAGTGAATACTACCTGTTAACCCCCCCTTTTTATTCATCCTATGACATCTTTAACTCCTTAAAAAGGATCTTAGGGTCTTTCTTCTACCTATCCTTGATATTTCCATTCCATACTTGCTTCTGCATTTTTAATGAGTAATTTGTTTTCCCAAATCAAAACCATTCAGATCATTTTGCCAGTTTTTCAAAATATTTGTACCTAACAACCCACCAGTTGCCAAGTTCTGTCAATTCTTCCTTCACAATGATTTTGGATTTCTTTCCTGTTCTTTATTGCCTCCTTCCCTAGCCCTTCACACCTATGATACTGGAATTGCTGACTAGCTGATTATATGGTATAGTAATTACTGCATCAATGAATGAGCCCAAAATCATGCTGGCTAATAACAAGAAAATTTCAGTGCTAGTTTAAGATATGGGCTGTCAGAAAAGTCCTCCTCATGCTTCTTATCCTGCAATTCAATCTGATGGAACACCCCTGTCCAAAAAATGTCTTATCTTACAGCAAATAAAACATGAGCCTGGAAAACCAGGATTCAGAGTTGAAGCAAGCTTTGTCTGGGAAATGGCACTCAGCACTTTTTATAGCTTCCAAACAGCACATCCATCCTGTCTTCAAGCTCTTCTCTCCACCCCCACATTACCCCCACCAGCATCCCCACATCTCCAAAACCTACACAGTCTTCAACACTCTCAGAAGACACCTCCTTGCATACATCAGAATGTACCACATCTCTCTCCAATCATTCCTGTCCTAAATATTCTCTGTCACACTCTTCAGAGATTTAATCTGTCAGTATACTATGTTGGTATAAATATTTCCAGTTTGCTCACTAATTGTCATAGATCTGATTTCTCCACCTGTATTGAATAGGTAAGGACAATTACCTATTTTGTGAGTAAGGACAATTCTTAACATTAACCATTTAAATTATGGATTTTTTTCTATTTCAGAGCTATCCTGAATGTCTTGACCATAAAGAAATTTATAATTTGTCCAAGGCCGATCAAGACTGTGGCTTCTAACGATAGACTACCTGAGTTCAAATCCATGGCTCCACCGCATACCAGCTGGGTGACCAATAGTAAATTATTTCACCTTTTTTAGTGCTGTATTACTTCTTATTTATGAAATTAGGATGATTATGATAATATGGTTATTCTAATAAGTAAATAAATATGTGAAACATTCTTGTAACAGTAACTGGGACATACAAAGCCCTCAAATAATATTAGGTTTTGTTGCTGCTGCCATTAGTCCAAAACCTTCTCTCTCTCTCTCTCTCTCTCTCTCTTTTTTTTTTTTTTTGGTACTGAGGATTGAACTCCAGGGGCATTTTACCTCTGAAATACACCCCCAGTCCTTTTTACTTTTTATTACTTGAACATGCAATCCTCCTATCACTTTCCAATAGCATGTACCACCATGCCTACCTCCAGTAGTACAAAATCTAAAATTTGGTAGTCCAAATTCCAATAGAACTTTATGGTTTTCCATTCTCATTAGTGCCACGTGTGTCATTCAGTTTTCCATTGCTGTGACCAAAATACCTGAGAAAATCAACATAAAAGGAGAAAATATTTATTTTGGCTCACAGTCAGAGGTTTAGGTCCATGGTCACTTGCCTCTTGCTCCAGGCTCATGGCAAACAATACATCAGGGAGGAAACATGTCATGGAGGAAATGTGTTCACCTTGTGGCAGCTGGGAAGAAAAAAATAGAAGGGTTGGAATCTCAAAATCCCCTTCAAGGACACACCCCCAAATACCTAACTTCCATCCACTAGGCCCCGCCTTCTAAATGTTCCACCACCTCCAAGAATGCCACAGGCTGGCAACAAAACTGCAGCACCAAGATTAAGGTGTATGAGGAAACTCATGCACCTTAGTGCACTTGAAAGTATGAAGATTTTAAAAGATGTCAGGGTTTTCTGAAAATTCTAATTCTTAAAATGTTCCAAGTATTTATTATAATTCTTTCATTTTCCTTGGCACTGAGGCCTACCCAAGCCAATTCAGAGCACTCAACAATCACATAATAATTGGCATAACTTCTCTGTCCCTCATCTTCAAAATCTTAGAAATAATACCAGAAGTAACTATATTATAAAGTTATATCAACCATACAAATTTGGATTTGTTTTAGAAAAAAATGTATGCATATAAATTTATATTTTATGATTATGAAAGGGGAAATGGAATATTTGGGGTGACAGAAGAAAGCAAAGTAAAACAATTATATAAGATTTTCCATTCAAAATTACAGAAATAATAAATAAGAGGAATGTATTCATGAAGAAAATTTTGTAACCATAAAAATTAAAAGGGACCAAAAATATGAAACAACTGCTTTGCAATTGGAAAACTAAAAATGATGCACTATAAGAAAATAATTAATCAAGTTTTTGCAATGGCTTGACTATAAAGTGAGAAAAGAAGGAAAAAAGAACCCAAGAATCCAAGTTTAAAACATTTTTTAAAACAAAATAATCCTACTCAAAATATAGAGATGTGTGTGTGTGTGTGTGTGTGTGTGTGTGTGTGTGTGTGTGTTTAAGAAAGAGAAAAGGAGGGAGACAGAGAAACAGAGACAGAGACAGAGAAAATGAACAGGTTATTAAATAGCTCCTCATTGCCATTTACTAAATTCTGTTGACAGTAAAATAACCCTAATTCCACAGAGCTGTAACAAGTTATTTTTTCTGTTTTTAGCACTTTGTGGTACATTTTCTTTCATGTTTTCTATTTAATTTTACTTTTTATTTGTACTTTTTATAGAGAAAACTTTTTTCAAATGCCATTAAATCATGAGTTTTACAACTTGAAGTGAAATCTAGTTTAGAATTGGTAGATTTTTAATGACAATATTCACATCATGAAACTGCATAACAGCAATCTGGGAAAGACATTAATTTGGTGTATAAAAATATCCTGTGTCTGTTTTTGCAATATATGTTCATTTCAGAAAAGTAAAATAAAAATAATCATTGTTTCTGCAGTGGGTTTCCATTTGGAACAAGTTAAATTATCTTGACTGAATATGTTGGATTCCTATTAAAGAGTATATTTCCTTCCAATGAACCATCAGTTTGCCAGTGTTTAATGTTAGAAACAGCTTCCGCATGAAAAATAAAAATGTACTGCTATTGGATCCCATCTTTTATTTTAAGTGGATTTTTAGTGAGTATATAAGATATAGGCATGATCTCTAGATTGGAATTCAGACATAGATTTATCATTTCTTGGACTACTTCTTAAAAATATAGCATTATATAGGTTTTAAAATATAATTCAGTTCAATGACTGTAATAACAGTCACAGTTCAGAAGTAAACAGGTGTCATTCACCCACCCCAATCCTTCCTCTTCTCCCTGTTATTCCACCGACTTGGTGGTTTCCATAGTAATGGAAGTGAAGAGGGGCTCATTTTCTGGAAACATGGCTATCCATTCACTGCCTAACTACTCAAGAATGTTATATAGTTCATCTTTTTCTACAGTTTCAATTCTGAAACCTTCTTTTTTTTAACTTGAGTCCTTGCTTTCACCCAATCTATAGTTATACTCTAGTCTATTTTCAGAAATATACCATGCTCATCACTTCTACCTCTTTACACAAAGTGTTTTTTCTGAAAAATCTACTCTTTCTGTGTCCAAACTCTACCTGCACTTTTGGAGTCAGTTCAAATTCCTCTCTCTACCTCTGGCTTTCCCCAGGGTCTCTAACTCTTATTGATCTATGGTTCTTCAGAACCCTTTTAATCCTGGGGCATGCCACTTGGGCATTTTCATTCACAAAGTGTCTGTGCTAGTCTTGGGACTCCAGGGAGATTATAAAGTCATTGAAGACATGGTGTTGTTTATACCTTTTAATACTATACAGTAATTTTCCACAGAGGACTAGCACAGAGATTGGCAACAAATAAGTGTTTGATAAATATGATTTTAATTTTTACTTAAAGAGTTGAAAAATAAGAACAAACCCTCAAGTTCAAACTTTAGGTTTTTATGTGGTGGTCACCATGACACTGAATCTGTTTAACCTCTAGTCAATTTGTCCAATACAATATAATGAAGGTCATCAAATACTTGTGCCATAATCTACCTGCACTTCAAAAAATTTTACTTGATCAAAGTCAGGCTCACGAAAAGGAAGAGAAGTTCTGTTCTATACTTTGGACAGGTGAAAAAACAGCTACATTTTTCACTTGCCATTTTAGGTCTTCATTCATTTATCTACCATTTATTGAAAGCCTACTATTCACAAAAGATAAACCTGCTAAGGTCTGGAATGCTACTAGTGTATGATCCATTATTTTGTCTTGAAATTCTTCCAATCTTCACTAGTCCTCTCTCATGCAAAAACATCAGACAGACAAAACATTTTTTAACTTCCATCATATAAGATATTTCCCAGGATCACTTGATCACTGCCTGAGTGCAAGAATGGTGCTGGAGAGCCAGGGACACAGAGGTTTCTGAAAGGCCTGGTGTTAAATGCTACAGGCAAACTGCTCCTATAATCTACCCAGGAAATGCCCAAATTCCCTTCCACACATATGAGCAGAGATGTTTCTCTCTCTCTCCTCTCTCTCTCTCTCTCTCTCTCTCTTCTTTCTCATTTTCCTAGAGCCAATCTTCAAATTTTCCTTGGCTGGAGGATGTATGTTGCATAGAGCATGGGACATGAAACAATTTTTAGGAACTCATAAACTATTTGCTTAACATGCCAGCATATAGCTCAAACACAAACTCATGAACAATTTGTCCAGACATGCCAGCATATAGCTTCTGAAACTTTTCTGGAAGTGTCAGCATAGGGCTCAGACCAGCACTCTGTGCTGCAGTTGATAATGGACACTGGATCATAAAATGCTTTCTCACCTCTAATGGACTTGTGTTATCAATACATTTGAACTGGTGATAGGAGTCTGGCAGGTTTGACAATCCTGAATGAGCTTGCCAAAGACACTGGGAAATGCCAAAAAAAAAAAAGCCCAATAAAGACCCCTGCTTACTACAAGCAGTGTACTGAGCTTCGCCCATGTGTATGACTCTGATCCAGTGACTTGCCCCAGCCCTGCTCTTCTTGCTGATGGAGGATCAGTGTGAGACTTCTGACCAGCTCATTACACAGGCCAACTCCTGAATCTCCTCTTCCATTCCTGCACTTGATTCGTTACTCCCTACTCCCTGTTTGTTTGTATTGTATTATTTTGCTGTTATTGGAAGTGCTCTAAGTCTTAGAATTTATGTGCTATTTAGTATATTTACTCAACCTAAATTGTTAGATTTGATAGTGTGAAGTCTATTGTTTGATGTTCATTCATTGTTAATTGGCTCTGGCAAAGCAGCCACCAAGCGTTTGAACTTAGAACTTAGTTTAACTTTACTTAGACAATGTCCTGATAAGTTTCTGAATGCTCTAACCTTTGAGTGTTGAATAAACCTTGAGGAATTGTGGAAAGATACAAATTGTGTGTGATGTGACTCATTGGTCTTAGGACCTTGTGGCCCCATTGCTCACAACATATGTATTTTGAAAGTCTTTACTTTCACAGATGAACAAGCAGTTTTCAGAATAGCCCTGATACAACAATTTTCTGGTTACAAATATAGAAATTCAGTGAGAAAAAACCTCTTTCTTCTTTGATACCCACATTAGCTTATTCAAACATTTGGCCTTGCTCAAACAATGCATTTTGAAACCTTAAATAAGTGTAATTCTTCTGTCTAACCTAAGAGGATGAAGTCAATTTTTTCACTTCTCAAATAGAAGGCAAGCCTTCCGTAGAAACCAAATACAAGTTATCAGCAAATATCAGGTTTAATTTGTTGGGCAAATATAAATGATCAAGTGAAAGGAATGTCTGTGAATAGGCTTTTTAAGACTTTCATCCTGTCTTTGAGAACTGAGCTGTGCAGTTTTGCTGCCCTCTGGAGGACAGCCGAGAATCAGCACATCCACTCATTGGGCAATTTCAGATGTTCTCATTACATTAGGCTTCTTGGAACTGATTAAATTACTGACTCCATTAATCAAGTAATAAATTTAAAAATTATTACAATACAAATTGTGTTCTAAAAATTCTGAAGAACATATAATCACTACATTATTAAACTTCCTAAGATAAAGTATTGGTTCTAGTACTTGCCCCTTATAACCAAATAACATGGAATAAGGTATTTACTCAAAGGAATTCAGAAAGTATGTGAACCACTGGTAGTCCTATATTCCCTGCATAAAATGTAATAAGATAACTCAAAAAATGAATGCTTCAAATCCATTATAAACAAAGGCATTTCTTTATTTGCAGGTGAATTTTAATTTTGTGGATGGCACTATATTGATGTTTTTATCATTTAAATTTTTCTCCAAGAACATTATGTTAAGCGAGATCAGTCAATCACAAAAAAGAAGGGACATATGTTTTCATTAATATGTGCAACCTAGGGAGTAGTGGGGACACACAAGGGACTCCGGTTGATAATGGAGAACCCTCAGTGGAGCAAGGGAAGTGGTACAAGGGAAGGGGAAGGGCAAGAAAGAAACAAATTAGTGGAATTAATATCATGAACAATATGTACATGTGAAAATACACCAACATCATTCTCGGTACTTTATACAGGTGGGGGGAGGTGGGGGGGGCACAAAGAGCTGTGTGCATGTATGTTAACATCAAATAGATATTCATTGTGATGTGAGACTCCAATGCACCAATAAAAGCATGAAAAAAATTAAAATTAATTGTAAAAAAATTAATTTTTCTCCCAAATCAGGACAGTAGAAGCAAATCATATAGAATGTAGGTCCCCATTTATATATTCAGCAAGCATTCGTTCAGAGCCTTCCATATGCCCTTCCTGAATAATGCCAAAGGTCATTTGAAAAAACCAATGAATTATTGACTACTGTTCTGTCTGTCCTCTGATACTTCAAGTGTGTGAACAAACTCACATTCAACATCAACATCAGCTACCAGGAAACAGACCGAGGTGCATTAAAAGTCACCCATTCTCCACCTGAGCAATCAAACTATTAATATGTATTAAGAACTCTCTGCCTGAACATTTTAAAAGCTCTACAATTTTAAACTAGGGAACTGGGAGTCAACTTCCAGATTGTGTATCAATCATGACTTTGGAAATATACATTGAAGTATGGTGCTGGGGTGGCCACTGAGACTGAATCTGTAGCATGGCCCTGCTGTACTTTCTTCCACCCCAGCCAGGTACCAGAACCTTCTCCCCTCAGCTTGGTTGCCCTGAATGTCCAATAATGCACTTTCTACCCCAGGCTTCCCAGTGTCTTTTTATAATCCTCACTTGTAGAATGTCTTAATCATGAGTCCCAATTGAATTAATTAATTCAAACTTCAGGCTTAATGATTGATCATTTATTGATGTCTCTGTCTTCTCATGTGGCTTTTGTTGGGTGTTGTTGTTGTTGTTGTTCTTTTTAACTGAGTCAAATAAGGGAAGTCTGTGGAAATATAGCAGAGTGGCTAAGAGTGCACTCAGTTGATTTTACAAGATGAATGTGATGGTGTGCAAAAAAGAAAACAGACTTTTAATTTGTTCTCTAGACTCATTGATTCATTAATTAAATAAACATTACTGCTTTGTTGGTTGGTTGGTTTGTGTTGGTGTTGTTTTTGTCTTGCTCAGCTTAAAAGTTCTAGTCTCTTTCAGATAATAAAATTCAGTCCAGCCAGCCAGTTCAGAACTCTTCACATAAGTGCAATCTTCATTTCAAGTTAAAACTTCTCCCCTCTCCTATCTCTAACATGCTTCAGGCTCAGAATCGTGCCCATGGGATAAGGTTGGCCTTCCTTTCTCTTTTCTTTACTCCCTGTCTCCTCTCTTGCTAGGTCATGCCTGAGGAAGGGGAGTTGGAAGGAAAGTGCATAGCTCCTCCCTGGGATGGGACAATTGAGATGCTGCATCATTGCCCTCTGGGCTGCAAAGCTGATTGTTCTCTGAAGGGATTCAGTGACAGGCCCTCAGAGACCCTCTCAGTGAGGTGCATCAGCTGCCTTCCCTGCAGCAGACCACTTACTCCTCCTCCTTTCTCAGCCCCTGGACTTCTGCTTCCTTCTCCTCAAGTCTCTTCTGCACTTAGCTACACTTTAGGATGGGGTGCAGGCCAGCTATCTTTCCTGCATTCATGGAACTTCCACAGGAAGCCTTTGTTCTGCTCATCCTGTTAGTGCCCTTGCTCCCTGTGCAGCCCTCTGTGTGCACTACCAGGCAGAGGTACTTCCAGTCCCAGTCACTCACCATTAGCTTCCTCAGCCATGTGCCAAACATGAGTCCCTATATATCTCACCCGCCAAAAGATCCATTGTCCTTGAATCCATTTTTATCTTTCATTTAAAAATGGGAGAGAGGAGGAACAGTATGCCAATACTCTCCAGTGAATTCCTGACTCAGCTTCCTCAACTTCAACCTGTTCTGAAACTTAAATAGGTGATTGTCTAATCCCCATTTTGTGTCACCATCTTTCAAGTACTACATAGATTTTTTTAGTATTTTTAATAGCTTAAGGGTTCTTGAGACCAAGTATTTTTTCTTGACCTTTAAGACTTTTGAGAAAACAAAAGAATAAAGAAAAACCTTGCACATAATGTCCCATGTGACTTTAAGACAGTTGTTTTGCCTTTCAAATAATTATTTTATAATTGTGAAAATAAGACACCTACTAGCACCTACATCATGCGTCTATTGTAAGGATTAGGTGTGATAATGCAGATTTTGGCAGAGAAGAGGTAGGAATAAGAAAAAATTTGCTCTAAGTCATGGAAAACCGTCAGGAACTTAATCTCAGTGAATCCAGTAAAAGAATAAACTTGAAGTTGATGAATAGAAAATACCACCCCAAATTCCTGATACCCAGGGCAAAAATTGTTTCTGTCGTTTAGTTTCCACATAAATAGCAATAATACTATCACACCACACTGGTAATGGGAGGTTTAAAGCAACTGCCTATTTAAAGAACCTCATAGATCATTATACTAACAATTTTTTCATCAGAACTCATGCTAACAAGTTTCAACCCAGATTTTCAACCTGTCTTGAGTGCCTCCTCTCATGATTCAGCAGCACCTATCTTATGGGCCATGGGCAGCTGGCTCTGAAGTCACTACAGCCACAGCAACCAGGCTGTCCAACTGTCCAGCTGTCCAAAGTTTCTGGCTTCTCCCACTGTATCTGAAGCAGCAGGACAGTGTAGGAGACAGGAGACCAACAGGAGACAGGAGACTTGAGTGGACTGGCTTCCTCCTGAACCCTCCCTCTGATGGGTTATTCTGAGGCACAGTTATCGCCCACTACTTATCACTTGAACTTGCTTCTTATCCTTTCCTGTTTCTCTTCTCCTTTCATTCACTCTAGCTACACTGAGATGTACCTTTTTATTAAGTACGATCACTTCAACTGTGTCTAAGACTTTTTTTAAATTATTGTGAACTAAGAAACCAGAAATTACATCATAATTCATATTTCTCTTTATTGCAGAATGAATCCTGATAATAAATCCATTTCTAATTTTTCTCAAAAAAATAGGAATTTGGAGTTTTCACTGAGATGATTTGACAAAATACTAAAAGCTTATCACTAACCAGCATGATTAATTTAAGTATCTGTTGCATACCCATAGCACCAACCTAGCCCTGATCAACATGATCTCTTGCCTAGACTTGTACCACAAATTCCTCACTAGTCTCCCTGACTCTACCCTTTACCTGCTTCCACACATTCTCTGCACTGCTGATTGCATCAGCCATAAAACACCAAATGCTGTAATAAACAACCCCTCAAATCCCCAGGCTTCACACAGCAAACACTAGATTCTTACACAACCAAGTCCAGTGAGAGACAGAGGTGCGATGACAGTTCTGTTCCTTCTTGTCTTTCAGGAATCCAGTTTCCTTCTATCTAGTGGCCCCCTCATCCCCTCAACTCTCACCTGCCATGGAGCATAAAATGAAGGTATGGAGCATTATGAGTAGAAGGTTTAGACACCCAGCTTATAAGGGGCACATCTCAATCTGCCCAACACCTTAGGTTATTCACTCAAGATCAGACAGCAAGTAAAGTGTTAAAAAATTATTCAAATTCCTCATTTAACTTGAAAATCCCCTGTACCCCCAGTTTCCCTTGGCTTGCCTCAAAACCATGTGCATCTTCATCTTAGGAGTATGAATCTCTTCTTTCAGGAGCCATTTGTGACCTAATACACTTCACTAGGTCTCCCTGCTAAAGCATTCATGGAACCATCTATTTTCCCTATAATACTGCCTTATCTAATTATCCATCATCTCCTTTAGAGTTCAGGTTCGGGGAAGGCAGAACTTTCACATCAACACATACCACATATACACAACAGAGAAAAATGACACAATATTTCATTTACGAAATTATCCAAAGGATGAAAACTTATTATGCAAAATACTTCCTGTTTGTCCCTTCAGATGCACCTTTTATCCTTCTTTTTTCAATCTGTGACCCAGAAGGCTGACAGGCATGAACCATATTGATGGTCTTCTTCACCCTCTGGCTTGTAGTTTTCCCTACAGATGGCCTGAGCTCCTGCAGGACAAGACTCTTACAAGTGCTCCCTCAGTGTCTGGTAAGCACTGCCTCCACCATCTTGTTGCTGCTAAGTTCCAGGATATTTTGTCGTCCCTTACTGAGTTTTATTAACCCTTTCCTGCATCTTTGAAAATACTCCCTTCATCAATATTTCAGTCAGAATTCTCGCTGATGTGGTCCAATAACCCTAACTACATACAATGTAGAGGAAAAAATATTTATTTGCTCACAGTTCTGGAGATTTTAGAGGTTCAGTCCATGTCAAGCCAGTTCTGTGGAGATGAGGACATGGCGGTGGGTAGTAGAGAGAGGGAGAGAGAGCAAGGACTCTGTTCTCCAATCATGGAGGCCAGAAGTAAGAAAGCAAGCAAGGGAATTCAAGGACACAAGCACCATCCCCAAGACCACACTCCTAAAGACCCACTTTCTATGGCCACACCCCACCTCCCTAGGTTACCATCCAGTATATCCATTACAATGGGTTTAACTACTGATGAGATTACAACTCGCATGACTTAATTTTATCAACTCTGAACATTAATACATGAGCTCTTCAGGGGTCATTCCATATCTTAACATAGCAATCAAACTCTCCTCTATTACCCCATTTGAATATTTGCTATCTCATTCTTTTTGGGATTTGACTTAAACGCATAGCAAAAATCTTAATAAGAAGGATACCAAATTTATATGAATAAGCTTAAAACACTATCAATGGACAAAACAATAGGCATGAACAAGTGGAAAAATATGCCAAATTCTTAAACAGGAAGAAGGTTGAAGACAACACTAAAAATCCATAATTAAAAATTGATTCTAGGCCGGGCGTGGTGGCGCACACTTGTAATCCCAGTACTTTGGGAGGCGGAGACCGGAGGATCCGGGTTCACGGCCAGCCTCAGCTCTCTCTCTCTCTCCCTCCCTGTCTCTCTCTCTCTCTCTCTCTCTCTCTCTCTCTCTACCTAGTGAGGCCCTCCGCAACTTCGTGAGACCCAGTTTCAAAATAAAGTATGAAAAAATAGGGCCGGGGGTGTAGCATGGAGGTAGAATGCCCCTGGGTTCAATCCCCAGTACCGCAAAAAAAAATAAATTTGATTCTAGTCAAAATAGCAGCAATAATTTTTTAGGAACATCAATTTTATTATAAGACTCATAAGAAACAGAAATTTATTTAGTACCATCTCAAGGCAGGGGAAATGTCCCAGAAAAAACAGTCTTTAAGGTTTTTTCCAGGTGAGGATGAGCCTCTCATCTCCCCTCAGCTACAGATGCCCTTGTTATAGGAATCCATATGAAGAATCCTGAGGCAGTTTGAGAACCTCCCTCCTGCAGCTCTGCTCCTGTCCTGGTCTGGCCGATGTTCACAATACAATGTTAGAACTCACCTAGTTGGTTTTGCCTCTGATCAGCTGTCTGGTGTCATTGTGCCATTTTCCTTCTGAAAAATCTGGGGTTCATCTGGCCTCCTTTT
Organism: Glis glis; assembly: GCA_004027185.1. NCBI lineage: Eukaryota > Metazoa > Chordata > Mammalia > Rodentia > Gliridae > Glis > Glis glis. The sequence goes on from PVJS01001288.1 coordinate 75,464, forward strand.
ACTGGGGACACTTTGTTATGGATGCAGGGCCTGTCTTTGGGCTGTCACACAGGAGCATGTCCTCAGGATCCAGTTGGCAATTCTTCTGGTGACCTTCTTCCAGTCATGCCTATTGGAAGGTCTATATGATGTGGTCCCACCATAGGGTGACCCACTGGAGAGCAAGTTGCCTTCCAATGATGAGTTCTGGCAGGACTTCCTTCTGTGTCCTCCACACAACTTCTCATGCAAAGGATGGGTTTTTGTGGGGGGGGGGTAAGGCACAGAGACATACTGGAAGATGATGCAGGGAGTGAGGGGTCTCATCTTCAAGATGCACAGAGGAATGGCAGGCAGACTGACTGCTCTGCCACAATTCTGACCTCATTGCTTGTCTTCCACAGGCCAATGATGGTGGGAGGCAGGAAGGGGGTGGGGCCAAGATCAGGCTCACTGGCTCTTCTCTGAGGGGGGAGAGTTGCAGGACACAGGTGAGCACTAACCTTCAGATGAGCAGCCTGAACATGAAATGTGCAGCCTCACCCCTGGGTTATCTGGTACTGCAGTATCAGGTAAGTGGTTGTTCCCCCATCAAACTTTCTTTCTCCCAGAGACACCCAAGTATCATGAAGGTAGAAAGGAAACAGTCCCAGGAATATGAGGATCTGTAGGTGGCTTTTTCTTCTATGGGCCAGAATTTTTGGTGTGCCCACTGTGCAGAGCATCTTATCAGAGTAGTTGTTGCAATGTTCACAAGCCTGTTTATTTTGGTTTGCTGGATGACAAAGCCATTCATCTGTGTTTCAGTGGTATCACAGTTGCAGTGGGCAGCTACATGAAAAAGTGACATGTTAGTACATTGCACAAGAACCCAGATATCTTACCACAATGCTTTTACCCACAACTCTTTACCTTGGACCATCCACTGATTAGCATTTGAAACTGGAATCCAGGTAGCCAACCCATTTGTAACAGACCATGAGACAGTATGTGTATATATATTTGTGAAAAAATCCTCATGGTGCAAGGCCTGAACCATGGCTTACAATTTTTTATATTGACTACTATGTCACTGTCCATTAGTCCTAATGATCTGCTTATTATAAGAATTATACACCATCGCTATTATCTTCTTTCTGTTTCTACCTATTTGGAAGAGCTATCAGTAAACCAAGCATCTTGTCTTTTTTAAGTATAAGGTTGTCATATCCTTTAAAGAAGCAAGGTCCCTAGTATATATACAGAACATAGAGGAACCTAGCTTAAACAGATTTTTGGTTTACTTTTCAAAAGACTCAGATTCTCCAGTTGCTTAAAGGAATAAGAATTTTTTCCTTTTATGGTATCTGGTGGTCCTGGACCTACAAAACCTCAAAAGGGATAAGTTTGGTTTTATAGCATCTTATAAAGACTCAGGCATAGAGAGATTTTTGAGCATCTGCACCATATCTTATATCTTCTGTGAGCCTGAAAGTAAAAGTATCATTATAAACTATAAAGTAGAATATAAGGTGGAGCCAAAGTCAGAAGATATCTAGCTAAATTTTGTAGGGGGACTTTTAAATGGCTCCATAAGTCTTGGTCTTTCTTTTTACCCCAATAATAGCACAATTTTTTAATATATATTCTTCTGCTGGATGTGCCAAGAAAGAAAAACAAGCAGTATTTTGGCACTTGCATAGTCAAATGGAACCAAGGGAATGAATGGACTCCTTTAAGGGCCATGAAACCCCAGTAAGTCACCTTTCTTGGCCCTTTAATTTCCTCATTGTTTGCCAAGTCCCAGTTGTTGAACACTCAGAAGGTATATATACATATCCCTTAGGAATATATATATATATATATATATATATATATATATATATTCCTATATATGTATGTGTGTGTGTGTGTGTGTGTATTCCTAAAACTTCATTAACCATTTTCTATGTTTAGGTTCAGATACAATGCATATTGTATAAAAGGGAGCACCTTGCTTGCAAGTAGTATTAAACCTAATTCCCTTAAACTTTATAAACCTTTATATAACATTTAGATAAAGCTTAGATACGCTGCATATTTAGCCCTCCGATATCTATAGTTATAGATCTAGTTGTAGATTAATAGGTGTCAAATAAACTATAACAAACTAAAATAATAATTGCTCATTTAGCCTGAGTTAACAGGTGGTCATTTTTTTTAAAAGGTGGTCATTTAACAGGCTGTAAAACAGACTTACACCCTGGCTCTGCTAAGACTCAGTTTCCTAAATCAAAGTCCTAACAAAGTAAAAACAAGAAATTATCTTGATAAAACACAAAATATTTTTCTTTAAGCTAGTTCTTAGTAAGTGTTACCTAAAGCAGAAAACATTATATTCAACATGGAGAATTAGTTTTTGGTTTTACATCAGGTACTAAATATTGATCTTAGAAAACTCTTAAATAATCTTTGAAGTCATAGCCAACTTAATCACACATACACAAATCTTTTGCAACTTAAGCACTCTAAAAGTTGTTTACATTTTTAGATTTTGCCTGATCTCTTTTCTTATCTTGTAACAATCCAGTTATTTATAACAAAAATCTTACCATATAAAATCTTTTCTCATCTAAAAGCATATCCCTTTTTCCTTTTTGCTTTCTTTACTAAAACACTTCCTTGCACCTATATACTTTCTTATTTATTAGTTTTCTCTTTACCTTAACATTGTAAACTTGTAAATTAAAATAATCCTTATAAAACTATCAATTTAGAAAAATTACTTTTTCAATAACATAAAATGATATATGTTCTTTATAGCTTGTTATCAAAACACAGCTTAGAAATGTTTTTAACCATTTTGTATATAGAATTATGTATTAGTTAGAATTTTGACTTCAAGTAATCTTATACTTAATGAAGATCCAAGAATAAGGCAATCTTAAACTGTTTTTCACACATTTGATAGACTCAAACATATTGTCTTTTTACTAATTAAAGAAGCCAATTTATATTTTTAGTATTTTAATTTAGATATAATTCAAATTTTAAAATATACATTTACAAAAGTTTATCCCATTTATATTTTTGTAATTTACCCATTTTATTATTTTCAATTACCCATGAAAACCAAGATATCAAACAAACATAGTTAGCATTTAAGCCATTTTCCCATAAAGGAAAACAAATAAAAATGGGAATTATACTTTAAACAAAGACAGGTACAATCTGATTGACTAGCATCCTGAGAAATAATAATGTTAATAATTTTAATAACATCTTTTACTTTTGTCAAAAAATTAAATTAACTCATTAGTTAAAAATATACTTAAGTCACATGTACTAAAAGATATTTGGATCATTTGTGTTGTTATCATTGCTGTTTTTAATTTATGAGCACCTATTCATCTTTAAGTCAATTTTGGTACTATGTAGACAATAGACAGACAATACATTAATGCATACAAACATGTATAAAAATAGAGAGCAAACAAATATCTGCCTTTCATTTTCCAGGTTTTATATCCCCACCAATATGGGACAAAAGTTTACAGATATCAACTAAACATAGTGCCAGATTTAGAGTTCCAGAAATCAAAACACAGCCTATCACAGATGACTGTCATGTGGCAAAATGAGTAATAGATTATAGAATAAAGGGCAAAATCATGGAAGTTGATACAGCAGGGGCTCTCTGGGGCAGTGTTCCAGTCATCATTCTTGCAGCTATAATCTAAAAGATTGACCACATAATTGAGAGGAAAGCATTTTCTTATGGTTTCAGGTTCAGTCCATGTGAGCACAGGGACCATGGATCTCAGGGTGTGGCCATGGGAGGCAGAAAGAGGGGGGCACATAGGCTGTGCTCTTCACATTTTGGAGGCCAGAGAGAGAGCAGGAGGAGGAGGAACCACTTACAAAATCCCCAAGGCTGCACCTCCAGGGAACCATCTCCTCCAGCCACACCCTACTGACCTACCAAGTACTACCCAGGTAAATCCATTACAATGGATTTATCTACTTCTGGGATTACAACCCTCATGACTCAATTACATTAGCTCCAAACATTATTAAGTTAACTCTTTAAGGGACATTTTATATCTAACTATAACAGGCAGAGTCCACCAATCACAGCTAACAATTAAGTGGCTCAGGTGGCCACTTGTCACCATGAGGCAGAACTGCATCATACATCACTACTTCTTTCCTCAAGGGGGAAAACCCAAATACTCAAATCTCTGTCCATTTTCATTCCCATTTACAGAACAAACCTACATTCTGAATTTACATTGGTACCAACCCAGGTAACAAAAACTAATTTCCTCCTTTTTTTTCTTAAGTCCTCTGACTTTCAATTATTTAATGTTCACCCAAGAGATAAGTTCTCAGGGAAATATATTGAATTACCCTATGATATTATAATTTGCATGCCTAAGGATGTTGTGTGTGTGTGTATTATTATGAAAAGAAAAAAAAAAAGAAAAAGGACAGGACTTTCAGTGTCTTTACCTGGATTCGATTTTCAGTCTGTCCCATGCTACCAGTCTACCTGTGCTAGGTGTCCCTGCCATGGAGTTGCAGCCAAATCAGAATGAACATCACCCACTCTTTCTATCTGCAGATTACTGGTGTTCAAACATCCTTCATTCCAATGTGCCATTTTTAGGGTGTTTTATTAACCCCTACTGTTCAGGGTGCTCTATTAACAAACACTTGATCCTCCAAGCCAGCTCAGGGTCCTCGAAAAAATGAAAAGTTCCTGATGAAAAAAAAAATTCCCTAAGATCCCAAGTAATTTAAGTGCACTTAACAATTTCTAATTTTCTGATAATGATGACACAAAACCTTGTAGAGTGTCTTAAGAGTATCTGAGGACATTCCTAGGTAAAACAAAGTTATACAAATAAGAACACACATCTTAAATACAACAGTGGCTACTCCTGAAGGTGGAGCCATTTTTCTTCCAGTTAGACAGCATCAGTAGAGTAAGATTCATCTTGACTAAGACCATAGGTCAGACAAGTGGGTTTGGCACTTCTCTTCCTGGATATATCTATTTAAAGTGACAAGATTGGACTTACTTATTTCCCACAAGTAACAAGTTCAAATAATAGAAAAATAAACATGTAAATCAATATATTTTAGTTAAGGCAAATTTCTGAGAATGCTCCCTAGCTGATTGTATTAGACAGGGTTCACTAGATTAACAGAATTCACAGAAAGAGTATATTTGAAAAAGGGATTTATCAGATGGGCTTACAGTTCAAAGCAATGTAGTCCCAAGTTCTGACTGCACATGGAGAGTCAGAGGAACCAGTAGCTGGTCGAGCAGTCTAAGAGCTGGAGTCTTAGGATCGGAGCAACCACTAATTCAGTCCCAGTCCAAGATGTGAAGATCAGGAAGCTCTTCGGAGAAACGATGGTGAAGTTTCAGTTAGAAGGGCTGGAGGCCGAAGATCTCAGATGAGAGCAGATCAAGAAGCTCTTCAAAGAAATGGCGAAGTTCCAGTTCTATGAGCCAGAGGCCGACGATCTCAGGTGAGAGCAGATGTGTTTTCTTCGGAAAGAGTCGCACATTGCTCTACATGGCTTCTCCCTCTTTTATCAGAATCCTGCTGCCTACATTCAGGGCAGGCTTTCTGTTTAATCTGCTGTTACACACCCAAAGTCACATGATCTTGGGTGTGTCATGATCAGGTCAAGTTGACAAACTAGATTGACTATCACACTGATCATAACTGCACTGTACTGACTGATCTTGCCAGAGCATAAAACAGGAGATTATACAGGCACACTTCACATTTACAATTGATAACAAAATCTTTAGAGAGGTAAAAGATGGGCCTCGAAGGTGTATCTGGTCAGAATGTTTGGTTCTTAGCAAAAGTACTATTCCTAAATCAAATCAGGACTAGTCCCTCCATGTGATGGTTTAGATTTGGGGTGTCCCCCAGCACTCATGAAAATGGGTAGCAATGTTGGAAGCAGGGCTTGGTTGTAACCTCAGCAGTCAATAAATCCATTGTAATTGATTTATTTGGTTCATGGTCTGTGCTAACCCTAACCCTAATGCTCCAGTGATAACATCAGCTGCCACCCTATTGCCATTTGAAGCTGCATGACTTGTGGAGTTTCTCCTTCCACCCAATAATGGGCAGCCATGACAAATAGGACAGGCTGAGTGTACATCTTTTGGTCCATGAAAGTGAAACATAGTGATTTAACAAGCACACACACACAAATTCAAAAAAATTCAAAGACAGGTAGAAAACCAAAACATTTCAGTAGACTTTCCAAAGTTGATGCCTCCAATGCCTCTGAAGTCTCAACTCAGGATCAGTGGGGTCGTAGAGTTACCTGATGGAAAAGAATTAAAGCACACCCAGTCAGAGACATAAACAAAGGTTTATTTAGGAAATAAGAAATACATGTTTAAGAGAGAACACGGGCCACTCACAAGTGAGAGAGAGGAATGCTGTACGAGTGCAGGGCTCTACTTTTATAGTGACCTCTTGTAAAGGGTGGGAAAATGGTGAGCAGGTAAGGGCATGAGTTTTATCCCTTGATTTACTGGACCTTTTAAGGATTTAGGACAAGAATTCTCTTATCAGTCTAAAATACATTCTGTAGCCTAACAAATATATGCACCAATTAACTGAATGAATAGTTGCTCTTCCCACAGGTAGAACTCTGGGGTATAGTAAATGAAAGTGCCACAACACTTGTGCAGCTTCTGCCCTGCCCTGAACTGGTCCTATAGCCCAAGGTTGCACACCTTGACATTACCTGCTGCATCCAACAGAATGTTCTCTGGCTTCAGGTCTATGTGCATGATTCCTTGATCGTGGCAGTAGCACAGCACACACGCAATCTTCCTAAACACATTTCGGGCCTCCTCCTCCTGCATGCCACCATCCACTGGGATGTGTGGCAGAAGCTTCCTCCACTCCTGTGCAACATCAATGGGTTGGAGTTCTCCATGGTCTTGACCACCCAAAATAGCCTGGACAAAATGAGGTGCTGCACTGTCCTATATATCCACCTTCACTATATCAATCTTGGATATAATTAAATGGAAGATCCTTGCTAACTTCCACAGGACTTTTGCAGCCATCTCTGTGCCAGTGAGGAGGTGAGGGTCAGTTTTACCTGGGCAAAGGTACCTGGGTCAATGTACCATAGAAACTTATACTGCTCTATGAAAGTCTCCTGATAGCAAGAGCTGGCCACAAAAAAGGAAAAGAAAAAGAAAAAGGACAGCACTGTCAGCATATCTACTTGGATTGCACGTTCAGTCTGTCCCATGCTGCCAATATACCTGGTCTAGGCATCCTGCCACAGAGTCACAACCCAATCAGAATGAACATCACTTGCTCGTTTTATCTGCAGATTATTGGTGTTCAAGCATCCTTGATCCTAATATGCAGTTCTTAGGGTGCTCTATTAGCCTCTATCTCTCAGGGTACTTATTAGCCCCTACTTGATCCTCCAAGCCAACTCAGGTTCCTGAGAAAAAAAGAAAATTTACTTATAAAACAAAATCCTTCCTGAGATCCCAAGTAATTTAGGTGCACTTAAGAATTTACAAACGTATAATAATGTTGACACAAAACCTTGTGGAGAGTCTTAAGAGGATGCAAGGACATTCCTAGATAAAACAAAATTAGAAAGGTAAGAACACACATCTTAAAATGGTGGGATACCAATCCCTCATGTGCGTTTGTTTCCTCTGACCCAGGAATGAGGTATGTTGGCCTGAAGGGTGTACCCTATCTTCAATATTTTATGAACAAGCACTTATTTTCTAAGTCCTATATTCAGTGTTATAACAGCAAGTACTCATCTTCTAAGGGAGAGCAGGCTTTGGCCAGGAAAAAAAGAGAGAAAGAGAATCCTACTTCAAATACCATTGCCAGTAGTTGGATTTAAAAATAACATTTTTTCTTAGTCTAAAAAAGGATCTACCAGGTGTTGCCCTGTTACAGTTCAGCCATAGATTATACAAGAAAACACCAAGCTGAGAAGCCTGTGTGAAGTCCTGCAGGTGCAGAGAAAGGGAGAAGAAAAGGGAAAAGAGACCACTGATCTCCTATGTGGCTTTAGATTTCAAAGGCTCTCTCCAGTGACAACATCATCTGCCAAACTATTGCTCTTGAATCTACCTGCTTATGGGAGCTCCCTCTGTCACCCAACAATGGGGAGACATGGCAAATAGGGCAGGCTGAGTTTATGTCTTTTGGTCCAAGAAAGTAAGAGACAGGAATTTTACAAGCACATACACAAATTTTAAAAAATCAAAGGTAGAAAGCCAAAGTTGATGCTTCCAATGCCTCTGAAGTTCCCTCAATGCAGGATCAGTGGAGTCATTGTCTTAACCTGTCAGAAAAGAAATAGAGTAAGAGTCAGAGACATAAACAGATTTTTTAGGAAAGTAAGAAATACACATTCAAGAGAGAACACAGGCCAACCCAGAAATGAGAGAGAGAGGTGTACTTGGGAGTACAGTGCTCTACTTTTATAGGGGACTTTCATGAAGAGTGGGCAAATGGTGAGCAGGTAAGGGGGGGTGAGCTTGCCTCCCTTGATTTACTGGACCTTTTAAGAATTTAGACCCAGATTTCTCTTATCAGTCTAAAATACATTCTGTAGGCTTATGAAATATATGCACCAATTAACTGGACATATAGTCCTATAAGATTTAGTGTGCCTTTATTTACTGGACCTCTTATGAATTTGGGCATGTAGGAAATCAGACATTCAGAGTGAAGGCGAGGGCCATCATGGAGTTTTTAGATCTAAATCTTTCCTGTTTTTCTTCCTTCTGCCTATTACTGGTTTTTGTTTTGTTTTGTTGTATTTTTTCCTATTCTACCTCAGGATAGCATGTAATACCTTGGGTTGAGGATCTGCTCATCCATTACAAGGATCTGCTCATCTGCTCAGCTATGAATAGTTTTTCCCATTAAATAGGAGACCCCCACGACAATGAAATAGAGGATGACACGCAGGCTCCAGATGTCCACATTGGAGCCACCATACTTTTCCACAGGTAGAGCTCTGCGGTACAGTAGATGAAGGTGCCACAGCCCTTGTGTAACTTCTTCCTGGCCATAAGCTTGCCCTCCAGTCCTCCAAGTGACATACCTTGATGTTTCCTGGTGTGTCCAGCAGGATGTTTTACAGCTTCAGGTCTTTGTAGGATATCTTGGTCAGTAGTGCACAAGGTGTGCAGTCACCCAACCACTCAACAGGCCTCCTTCTCCCGCATGCTGGCATCCCTTGGGTTGTGCTGTAGGAGCTGTCTGCCCCTCTCATCTTCCATCACAGGGTAGAAGCTCTCACTGGTATTGATTATGTAAAATAACACATACCACATTGGGGTGCTATAAGTTCTTCATTATATCCACCTTGAATATAATTATATGGATGATTCTTGCTAGCTTGGGCAGGACATTTATGGAAATCTATTGTCATTGAAAAGATGGAGGACCAATTTTACCTGGCAAAGCTGCCCTAGCCAATGTACCCCAGGACCTCATAGTGACCTGAGAAGCTCTCCCAATAGAAAGATCTGGCCAAGAAAAGGGAAAAAAATGAAAATGGATGGCACTTTCAGTGTATTTACCTGGATTGGACTTTAATTCTGTCCCATGTTGCCAGTCTACCTGTGGCTCAGCATCCCTCCCTCAGAGTTGAAGCATAATCAGAATGAACATCACCTGCTCATTCCATCTGCAAATTACTACTGCTCAAGCACCTGTGATCCTAGTATTTAAGAGTATTCAGGGTGCTCTCTATGCCCTACCTCTCAGGGCATACTATTAGCCCCAACTAGATCATCTGACCTAATTCAGAGGACTCAGAAAAAAAAAGGTTCCTTATGAAAAAAAATTCTCTGAGAACCCAAGAAATTTAGGTGTGCTTAGGAACTTACAATTTTATAATGATAACACAAAACCTTTTGGAGAGTCTTAAGATAGTCACAGGACATCCATAGATAAAACAAAGTTAGACAGATAAGAACACACATCTTAAATACCTACTCCCAAAGTTCCTACTCCCAAAGGTGGACCAATTTTTCTTTCAGTTAAACAGCATCAGTAGAGTAAGATTCATCTTGACTAAGAGCATAGGTTAGAAAAGGGGATGGCACATTTCTTCCTTGCTACATATATTTAAAGCGGCATGATTGGACTTACTTATTTCCACAATTATCAAGTACAAACGATAGTAAAATAAACACGTAAATCAATAAATTTTATTTAAGTACAATTTCTGAGAATTCCCCCTAGCTGATAGTAACTACACTGGAATGACTGATTTTGTCAGAGCATAACACAGGAGATTACACAGGCCACTTTACATTTATACTTATAAAAATGTTTTAGAGAGGTAAAATATGTGTCTCTAAAGCATATCAGGTCTGAATACATGTTGCTTAGTGAACATAGGTTTTTTTTCTTTTTTTTTTTTTTTTGCAGTGCGGTACTGGGGATTGAACCCAGGGGCATTCTACCTCCGAGCTACATCCCCAGTCCTATTTTTTATTCTTTATTTTGAAACAGGGTCTCACTAAGTTGCGGAGGGCCTCACTAAGTAGCTGAGGCTGGCCACGAACCCGGATCCTCCGGTCTCAGCCTCCCAAGTACTGGGATTACAAATGTGCACCACCACACTCTGCAAAGAAGATAGGTTTCTTGATTCACATCAGGACCACTTCCTTCCATCAATGTGTCTTAGAGAGACACCACATTTGGGGGTGCTCAAAATACTGGGAAACCAATCCCTCATGTGCATTTTACAGATGAGCAACTTATGTTCCCTTTGACCAAGTAATGGGGCATGCCTACCTAAAGGGTGTGCCTTGTCTTCGGTAATTTTATGAAAAAGTACTTATTTGCTAAGTCCTATCTCAGTATCATTATAACAAGCACTCATCTTCTGTGTGGGATCAGGCTGTGGCCAGGAAAATAAAGGAGAGGGATAGAGAGAGAAAGAGACAGAGACTGAACAGAGAGGCAGAGAGAGAATCTTCCTTCAAATCTCATGGCCAGTAGTTGGGTTTAAAAGTAACACTTTTATTTTGAAGTTTCAGAAGGGATTTGGAATGTGACTCCCTCTTACTTTGCAGCCACAGATGACACAATAAACACCATCATACAGCTTAAGAGCCAATAGGAAGTCATGATTTTCAGAGTAAGGGAAATAAATAGAAGGGAAAAGGGACCACCGATCTTCTATGTGGGTATAGATTTCAAAGACCCTTGACAAGCCTCATGAAACAGAGTGAACTGCCACCTTATTTGCCACCTCAATCTGAAGGTATTGGGGAATTTCAGGTATTGATGTTCAGGTGTCATTGATTTCAATATGCAGTTACTAGGTTGCTCTATTAGCCCCTAACTCTCAGGGTTCTCTATAAGCTGCTACTGGATCCTCTGAGCCAGCTCCTCAGAAAATATGAAAAGTTTCTATGAAAAATTTTCCCTGAGATTTGAATTACTCTAGGTGAGATAAAAAATTTAAAATTTTAAGATAATTATGGCACAAAATCTTTTGGAGAGTCTTAAGAGGATCTGTGGACATTCCTAGATAATAGAATGTTGGGAAGATAAGAAAACATATTTTAAATATAGCAGTTGCTACTCCCCAAGGTGGAGCATGAGTAGAATAAGTTATGTTGACTAAGACAAGGGGGATGGCACTTTTCTTCCAGGCTACATCTCTTCAAAGAGATATTATTGTGTTACATATTTCCCCCAATATCAAGTGCAAATGATAGAAAAATAAATATGTAAATCAGTAAAGTGTAGGTAAGACCAACTTCTAAGAATGCTCTGGGGCTGATAGGATCTTCACTAGACTGACTGATATTGCCAGAGCATAAAACAGGAGAATACACAGACACACTTCACACTTACATTGATGAAAAATGCTTTAGAGAGGGAAAATATGGGGCTCTAAGGTGTATCAGGTCTGAATATGTGGTGCTTAGTGAAGGTAGCTTTCTTGATTCACATCAGGACTAGTTCCTTCTAACATTGTGTCTCAGAAGGACGCCACGATTGGGGGTGGTCAAAATGCTGGGAGACTAATCCCTCATCGTGTTTTTCTGAGTGAGCTACTTATGCTCCCTCTGACCCAGGAATGGGGTATGTTAGCTTAAAGGGAGTGCCCTATCGTTGGTGCTTTTATGAACAGGCACTCATTTTCTAGATCCTGTCTTCAATGCCATTATAACAAGCACTCATTTTCTCAGGGGAGCAGGCTTTGGCCAGGAAAATAAAGGAGAGACAGAGACAGAGACAAAGAGACATAGAATACTTCTTGAAGTCTAATGGCCACTGTTTTTGTTTAAAAGTAATACTTTTTTCTAATTCTCAAAGGGGCTTTGGAATGTGCCCCTTACTTTGCAGAAATAGTTAACACAAAAAGACAACAGAGGAGACAGTAGGAAGTCCGGCCGTTGCTAGAAGAAGAGAAAGGAAAAGAGACTATTGGTCTATCTTTAGAATACAAAGACCAGGCCTCCAGGGACAGACTCGGCTCCCACCCTATTGACACCTGAACCTCCAGGGTTTGGGGAGTTTCACTTATTGATGTTCACATCACAATTATTCCAATATGCATTTCCTATACTGCTCGATTAGCCCCTACCTCTCAGGGTGCTCTATAAGTCCCTACTGGATCCTCTTATAGCCACCTTTCATTTCTTTCATTTCAGAAAGAAATGAAAAAGGTCCTATAAAAATTCCCCTGAGATTCAGATTACTTAGGTAATTACTTAGGTAGAAATTCTCGGTGGTCTCAGTCACCTAAAACAACCCAGACCATATTGGGGTGCTTCAAGGTCTTCATTATATTCTTCTAGGTTGCAATTAAGTGGAAGGTCCTTGCTCACTTGGGCAGGACTTTCATGGCCACATCTTGCCAATGAGGAGATGAGGAAATGAAGGGATAATTTGAATTGTTCATGGCACCCTGGCAGATGTACTCCAGGACCTCATACTAGTCCATGAAGGTCTCCTGATAGCAAGATCTGGCCATGAAAAGAAAAAGAAATGGATTGCACTTTCAGGGTCTCTACCTGGATTGGACTTTCATTTTGTCCCATGCTACCAATTCACCTTTGGCTGCCATCCCTGCCATGGAGTTGCAGCCCAATCAGAATGAACATCACCTGCTTATTCAATCTGCAGATTAATGATATCCAAGCATCCTTGATCCCAATATGCAGTTCTTAGTATGCTCAATAGGCCCTACTTCTCTGGGATCTCTATTAGTCCTTCCTGGATTCTCTGAGCCAGCTCAGGATTCTCAGAAATTAAAGAGAAGATCCATATGGGAAAAAAATCCCTGAGAACTCAAGTAATTTAGGTGCACTTAAGAGTTTGCAATTTTATAATAATGACAACACAAACCCTTTTGGAAAGTCTAAAGAGGATCCAAGGATATTCCTAGATAAAACAGTTAAAAAAGAACACACATCTTAAATACAGCAGTTATGACTCCTGAAGGTGGAGACATTTTTCTTTCAGTTAGACAGCATTAGTAGAGTGAGATTCATTTGACTAAGACCATAGTTAAAGAAGGGAGATGGACGAATTCTAATCACTAGACCACCAGGGAAGGCTGAGACAGGAGGATCGTAGGTTTGCAGCCAACCTCAGCTACTTAGAGAGGCCCTCCACAACTTAGTGAGACCCTGTTTCAAGATAAAGAATAAAAAATAGGTCTGGGAGTGTAGCTCAGAAGTAGAATGTCCCTAGGTTCAATCCCCAATACCGCAAAAAAAAAAAAAAAAAGAGAAGGTAGATGGCACTTCTCTGCTGGCTATATGTATTTAAGGTGATGAGATTAGACTTAATTATTTCCCCAAATAGAAAGTACAAATGATATAAAATAAATATGTAAATCAATAAATATTAGGTAAGGCAAGTTTCTGAGAATACTTTTTAGCTGACTGTAATTGCACTAGACAGACTGATTTTTCCAAAGCATAAAACAGATTATACAGGCACACTTCATATTTACATTTATAACAAAATGTTCAGAGAGTTAAAGTATTGTCCTAGAAGGTGTATCAGGTTTGAATATGTGGTGCTTTAGTGAAGGTAGCATTTCCGATTCATCTCAGGAACAGTTCCTTCCAACAGTGTGTCTCAGAAGGATCCCACATTTGAGAGTACTCAAAATGCTGGGTGACCAATCCCTTATGTGCATTTTTCCAGATGAGCAACTTATGTTCCCCCTGACCCAGGAATGGGGTATGTTAGCCTACAGGGAGTTCCCTATCTTCGGTGATTTTTTGAACAAGCACTCTTTTTCTAAGTTCTGTCTTCAGGGCCATTATAACAAGCACTCATCTTCTAAGGGGAAGCAAGCTTTGTCCAGGAAAAAAAGGAGAGAGAGAGAGAGAGAGAGAGAGAGAGAGAGAGAACCAAAACATTTCCATAGACTTACTATGCCTCCGATGCCTCTGAAGTCCCCTCAACTCAGCATCAATGAGATGCTTGACTTCCCTGATGGAAAAGAAATAGAACAAGAGTCAATAAGAGAAATAAGCAGAGGTTTATTTAGGAAAATAAGAAATATATGTTTAAGAGAGAAAATGGGCTACTCCACAGAGGAATGGTTTAGGAGTGCAGGGCTCTTTTATAGGGAACACTTGTGAGGGGTTGGGCAAATGATGAGCATGTAAAGGGGGGTTAACTTGTTTCCTGTGATTTTCTGAACCTTTTAAGAATTTAGGCCTAGACTTAGAAGTCCAAACTCATTCTGTAGGCTAACAAAATATATGAACCAATGAACTGAACAAAGAGTGCTCTAAGATTCTGGACCTTCACTTAGGGGACCTTTTAGGAATTTTTTGCCTGGAGAAAAACAGACCTTCAGGGTGAAGGTGAGGGCAATCATGGCATTTTTAGATTTAAATCCTCCTTCCCTGTCTGTCTCCCCTCTGCCTATTTCTTTTTTCTTGATTTTTTTCTGTCTCCATTCCTATCCCAGGATGGTAGGTAATATCTCGAGTTGAGGATCTGCTCCTCCAGTTATGCATTAGTTTTCCCATTAAATGGGAGACCCCCAACACCAAAAAATAGAGAATTACACCCAGACTGCAGATGTCCACCATGGGGGCATCATAACTCTTCCCACAGGTAGAGTTCTGGGGTACGTATATGGCAGTGTCATAGCCCTTGTGCAGCTTCTGCCTGGCCCTAAACCTGCCCTCTAGCCTAAAGTCACACACCTTGACATTTCCTGGTGTGACTAGCAGGTTGTTCTCTGGCTTCAGGCCTCTGTGCATAATGCCTTGATTGTGGCAGTAGCCCACAGGGTGTGCGATGTGCCTCAACACTCAACGGACCTCCTCTTCCTGCATGCCAAAGTCCGTTGGGATGTGCTGCAGGAGCTGGCCCCCACTCTGGTGCTCCATTAATGGGTAGAAATTCTGGATGGTCTGGATCACCTAAAACAACCCAAGCCACATTGGGGGTACTGCAAGGTCTTCATTATATCCAGCATAGATATAATTAACTGGAAGGTCCTTGATAACTTGGGCAGGACTACTTTCAAGGCCACCTCTGTGCCAGTGAGGAGATGTAGGGCCAATTTGACCTGGGCAAAGGAGCCCTGACTGATGTCTCCCAGGACCTCATACTGGTCTATAAAGGTCTCCTGATAGCAAGAGCTGGTCATGAGGCCCTGCTGTCCTGGCATCCTCTCACTATTCTCATTAGACATTGAAAGAAAACCAACAAATGGCTGAGCATGGTGTAGCTCACCTGTAGTCCCAGTACTTGGTAGGCTAAGACAGAAGGATTGCATATTCAAGATCAGCCTCAGCAACTCAGCAAGGCTCTCAGTAATCTAGCAAGACCTAGTTTCAAAATGAAAAAAATAACAAAAATAAAAAGTACTGGGGTGTATTTCAGAGGTAGAACACCCCTGGGTTCAATCCCAAGTGTGGAAAGAAAGAAAGAAGAAGAAAGGAAGGAAGGAAGGAAGGAGAAAGAAAGAAAGAAAGAAAGAAAGAAAGAAAGAAAGAAAGAAAGAAGGAAGGAAGGAAGGAAGGAAGGAAGGAAGGAAGGAAGGTCCCACCAAAGAACCAAATGTGAAATCCCATTACCACCAAACCACCAAATGCACTACCTGTGAGTCCAACAGTTCACCAATGAAGAGCACCCTGTACTTAAAGGACAAAAAACAGGTGCATCCAGGGCCTTATACAGCTGGCATTTGAGATTCCCTCACAATGGCTCCTTTTGGGTCACATAATGAAATGGCCAGGTCATGGATCAGCATAACCAACATTGAGTGCTTCACTTTTTGGTCTCCAGGACCTTTTCTGCTTTAATAATAAGAAAGGATTCCAGAATCTTTTTGCTTCAGTGTGTCTTGAAGAATGATATTTACTTGTTTAGAAATTAATACTTGTAGAATGCTTCAATGGTCTTTTAATTTTGAGCCTATAATATATATAATATACTATATATATATATAATATAATATATATATAATATATATATGTATATATATACATATTTGTGTGTGTGTGTTATTATGGAGTTGTACAATAGGAGAGAAAACCACATATGCATGTACTAAAATTCATTGTGACCACTAAAATTATGTTAATTTTAAAAATTAAAAGTGATAGGAAATGACAGGTATCAATAGTCAAATGGAAACAAATAAATAAATAATAAACCAGAGACAATTTCATGCAGGAAATTGATAACACAGGTGAGCCAAGAACTGAGAAACCAAATAGGGTGGATTAGTGAGGTAACAGGATTGACACTATCAGAGGAGGTAGAGTTACAGGAGCCCCAGGACTGGATCACCCAGGAAAACCTAGAAGCATGGCAAGGTTCACTGTACATAGTAAGAGCCAGAGAGAGAAAGTAGCCACTTACAGAAATGCCACCAGGACAGGGGGCAGATATAGAGGGGAAAATCCTCCATTTCCCAATGTATTTCTTCTTTCCTTGGACTGTACTTACCTATTATGCTGTGTTTACATACACATTCCTCATCTGAAGTATTTAGGGAATTTTCTTCTCCTGCCACCAAATACATGATATCTTTTCAACCCTACTTCTTCAACTTTCCAACACCAACAGTGCACTCTACAATTCATTCAATTCTAGTATCATCTACCTGGAGATAATGTCAAATATCACAAGTTACAGGTTCAGTCCCTTAAGACTGGTCCCCATTTCAGACACTAGTCACAAGTCCTGAGCCTCCAATATTTATCTGACTAGTTATAAATTGGGGATTCCTACAACCCCTTCTTAGGCTAGATAATTTGCTAGAGTGTTTCACGACTCAGGACAGTGCTCTAGTTATTATGACCAGCTCATTATAGAGGCTATAACCTTACAGCAGCAAAATTCACATTAGTCAAATTATGGAACCCACCTAGGTGCCCATCAACAGATGAATGGATTAAAAATTATGGGATAAACACACAATGGAATTCTACTCAGCAGTTAAGAAGATCAAAATTATGGCATTTGCAGGAAAGAGGATGTTCCTTGAGAACATTATGTTAAGTGAAATTATGCAATCACAGAAAGTAAAGGGTCATATGTTTTCTCTCGTATGCAGAAGCTAGGGAGTAATCGGGATACCAGAGAGACTTCAGATAATGGAGGAGAAACTCCAGTGGAGCCAGGGAGGTGGTCTAGGGGAGGGTGGGGAGAGGGAGAATTAATGAAGGAAATACTTCCATGGACATTATTTACATGTGTGAGAATACCAATGCCAATCTGAATAACATGTATGGGGAAGGGGAGGAATGGGGAGGGTCCCAGGGGGAAAACTCACCAACTGCTGTGTGGATGTATATCACTATCACTATTTACTGCATTATGATGTGAGACTATCATGCACCAATAAAAGTATAAAATAAATATAAATAAATAAATAAATAAATAAATGCTACAACATGGGATTGCCAAAATGGAATAGTTGTACAGGGCAAGACACAGAGGACAGAGGGAGTGAGGAGTTTCCATCCCTTTTCTAGGCACCACCCTCCCAGCACCTCACTGTATTCAGAACCAGGAAGTTCTCCTAATGCAGTTGTTTGGGGTCTTTTATAGACTTTCATTATGTAAACATGATTTATTAAATCAATGACCACTAAGTGAATGAACTCAACCTACAACTTCACCCTCCTCCCTAAAAGATGAGTGGTGGGGCTGAAAGTTTCAACCCTCTAATCATGTCTTTGTATTTCTGGTGACCAGGCCCCCATCCTGAAGCTATTATCTAGGGGGCTTCAACCACGATTCAGTGACATACAGAGGACACTTTTACGACTGCAGAAATCCCAGGAGTTTTAGGATCTATGCTCCAGAAATGGGAGCTAACCAAATTTATATTTCCCGTTGCTGTTGAAGGAAACCAGACTGTGTCATCCCAAAATATGCCTCTCTGACAAAACTACTGAGCCAAAGTCAGTTAAGAAGCAGCACACAGAGGAAGGGCTCTTTCTATCTCCCCCTCCCTTTCCACCTAGAGACAGGAAATAAATTCTTTACTGGAGACAGCTCTTAGCCCAGAGTTGCACTAGAGGAATCTCCACACTAGCATTTATCTGCCATTAACTTCCCCAGTGTATTTACCTTCTCCTGTTTCCCACCTCTGGGAGCCCAAAACTGACTTGCTTTGTCCTGTCGGTTCTCTAAAGCATATTTATCTTTGTTGAAGATCCTACATAAGACATAGTTTTAAGCCACTGCTTTAAGTTACCTTTCACTGAGATTTCTCTCAGTGATAGGCACTGCACATGTTAATATACCCACTTGTTTGTATCTTGTTAATGTATCTCTAGTCCCTTCAAACCTGGTCATTATTCAATAGCTGCCATGCCCATTTCAAGAAGTCCAGAAAACACTGGGTATTTGGTGCCCATCTGGCCTTTTCCTTGGGAAGATTTGTGAGCTATGCTGTTGCTCTGGCTCACCACCTCTTGACCCTGGGTTCCATCTCAGGCACCTGATTTTAGTACAGACCCTGGACTCTCCTGAAAGGTTATCAGTGGCCTTTTTCAGACATCTTGCCAGGAGCAGTGGGCACCAGTTCCTTTGAGGGTGTGCAGTAGTCATATGGAGTACTGGTAGAGCACCAGGAGGCATGAGCATGGCTGTCATCCAGAGATCCGAGGTTGGAAGGAGCAGCTGGTGCAACTTGGGGACTCTTCTTCCTCTCATCTCTCCTTGGAGGGCTCTGAGATATCTTGGGAGGTTTGTGGAGCTTCCAGAGCCCCTTGATCAGGCTGTCAAGTTGGCTCCTGGGGGCTCTGTGGTTTTCTTGACTGTCCCATCCATTTTCACCTCCTCCTGAAGAGCATCCCTGAGGTGCTTTCGGGATCCGCTCTCCACCAAGTCCTAGACCAACCAGCTTCTTCTAGCGGGTGCCAACTCTCTGGCCAAGGGGCCATTCAGGTCGTGTTGAAGCAACCTCTTGAGTGTCCTTTGAACATCATTCTCCTTTAGGATGTCTGCTACAATGGGAAACACAGAGAGTGTCTTCAAATATTTCTGTAGCTCCTTGGGGTCATTGGTGGCAGCCAGGCGCACCTGCAGCTTCTTCACAGCTTGCAGTGCCCACCCCCTCGACATCACTGTCCCTGGCACAGCCTCCTCACCAGCACTGTTCTGGGATTGCTCTCTTCGTAGGCTGAAGGTCTGTCCTCAGTGCAGGGGGCCAACGGGTCTGGGAGCTTGGTTGGATCCTACAAATCTACTCTGTTTGTCATTGATCAGTGCAGACTTGGCCTGCTTCGGGTCCTGGCAGTGCTAGAGCTCAACCCAGAAGGACCTGGGCAGTGCAGCTTCTAGGACAGAATGAAGCCCCAAGGCAGAGCCTGGCCTTATATACTCTCAGGCTCAACCCCCATCCCCTCACCCCTAGGGTCCTGGACCACGCCCTAATTGACACCAGTCTTTGCTTCCTGGGCAGCCCGGTCCCCTGAGGCTCCCTGCATTCCATTCCAAGTGACCCCCACACTGGGCCCCAACACACCCTTCTCTGTTCCCTCTAGTACCCCGAGACTTAGTACTTACTGAGTAGCCTGCACTTTTGCCTTCCTTTTAGGTTTGAAAGATTTCTGAAGTCTTAGACTATCTCAGATTGAAAAGCTCCTGACTGTTATTGTATTACAGATTCTCAGTAGTAGATGTTTGCAGTACTGCTTTGGAAGTATTTCTTAGACATTCATGAGTTAAATTTTCATAAAGCAAGTTTAAAGAAATGTTTGGAAACAAGATAATATGTAAAATAAAAATAGCGTATTTCCACCACACAGATCCACCAAGTTGTTTACCAAGCGGCATCCCTGTATCCTTTGGGATCTTTTTTTATGAGTGTATATGCGTGTACATGCACACACATATTTCATGGATCAGAACTAAATCACATGGTTCATACTGTTCTCTCATCTACTGAATTTCTCATGCAATTCCAACCCAGATTCAAGAATTGTATCTGGTCACTGGACCCTTGAAGTGGTTTTCATCTATCCCAGCTCTCCCCACCCCTATCTTTTCTAGTTCTATATTTATTTGATTTTTTATGGTCATACTCTGCATAATGACACTTTGGTCAACAACATACTGCAGGTAGGATGGTGGTCTCAAGAGATTCGACCACCTATTAGTGTAGTCATATGAGATTTTGTGTGTGCTCTGTGAAGTAGCACCCCCTGAAATTGGCTAAAGATAGACCTCTCAGATACTAGCCAGTTGTTAAGTGACAATCTTTCTCTTTTCCACACGCATGAAGACGTTGTCTGTGAGTGTCCTCTAAGAAACTTACCGTTCTGCTTTCCACATTTAAATCTGCAATTTATGTGAAACTGCTTTGTGTGCGTGCATGTGTGTGTGTGTGTGTGTGTGTGTGTGTGTGTGTGTGTCTGAAAATTGAACTCCTCAGCATGCTACCTCTGAACTATACTCCCAGCACTTTATTTTTTATTTGGATATAGGTTCTTGCTACATTATCCTGTGCTGGACCACAACCTGTGATCCTCCTGGCTCAGCCTCCCACGTTCTGAGATTACAGGCATGAGCCTTAGAACCTGGTTCTAAACTCACTGTGGGAACAAACCATTTAGATAAGTTTAATCCCTTCATGGGGTGGTGAGCCCGCCAGGCCAACAAATCTCCCCCATGAGGCCCCTCCCAGCACTGTTGCATAGGAGATTGAGTTTCCAACACATCGAATTTGAGGGACACATTTTTAAATGTGTCCACAGCATTTTTAAAAAATACTTTTATGGTGCAATGAAATTATACATCATAGTGAGATAAAAGATATATAAACATCCATGCAGAGGTTTCCTGGCAACCTCTGTGCCTTGGCTTTTTCCCGTGGTCCTGGGAAACCACATGGGAGGCAGCGAAGAAGTTCCTGCCAAGGTGCTCTCTCTTTCTGGAGACCAACCAAAGGTGGTGTCTATTGGGTGCTGTCCCCTGAGAACAGCCTTGGGTTGTCCTCTTTGGAGAAGACCTGCTTTCAGGACAGTCCCCGGACTCTTCTGAAATGCATGGCCGTGGCCTCTTTCAGGCAACCAGCCAAAGCGGTGGGCTCGAGTTTCTTCAGGGATGTGCAGTGGTCCTCGGATATCCATGGAGGATGGGTAGAGACCAAGGAGGCATGAACATGGCCGTCATCAGGAGATCTGAGGTTCAAACAAGAAGGCTGTGCAACTCAGGGATGAGTCTTCTTCTCGTCTCTCCTGGGAGGGCTCTGAGACATATCAGGTAGTTTGTGGATCTCCCTGAGTTTTCAGTGATGCTGGGTGTGTTCCTACTGTGGGGCTGTGCCTTTCAAGTCTGATTTATTTATAGGTATATAAATTTCTAGTTGGGGCCACTTATTCTCTTGTGTGAATTAAGAAAGAAATATAGAAAACACCTTTAAAAATGTGGGGGGTCCTGGGAATTGAACTCAGCCAGGGGCATTCTACCTCCGAGCTACACTTCCCAGCCATTTTTATTTTTTATTTTTTAAAGAAAACATTATTGAATTAAAATCAGTACTTTCTTTTAATATCTACAAGCTAACACTGAACTCATTTAATTCAAGAATAAACAAAATGTACAAAAATAATTATGCTTGTATTATAAGAAAATGTCGACTTTATCTTCTGGGGGCTGAGCAGAAGTTGGCAAGCCTGGGGACAGCAGGAGCTACAGAGCCAGAGGGGAGAGAGATGCGACAAGCTTGGGTGCCTAGACAAAGGTAGTGATTAGGCCAGTTTTGTGTGTGTGGATTTTTGAACGAAACCTGGAACCCAAATGTGAAGAAATCTTCAAGAAACAACTTCTGACAATGAGTCTGCGGAGTCAGCTCTATACATAGTATGGAGGGTTCTCAACCCAAAGTGAGCTGAATGAGTGGCTGTTGATGAGGAGTGACTCTGCTCTAGGCCCTGGGTCAGCACAGCAGCTGGATGTCTTCCTGATTAGAAGTGAGTCTCTGTAGAATCAGAAACAAAGAAAGGAAATGAATGGACCTTTTCTCTACGCTGAGTATATAAAATCCTTGATTCCAAGAGGAAAGACAAGTGAATTAAAATTATTTTGATTGGACATTCATTACACTGTGGATACTTTGTGGAGCAGCTCAAATTGAGATTTGGAGACTTTGTTGGTGCTCATTTTTTATTTTGAAACATGGTCTCCCTAAGTTGCTGAGGCTGGCCTTGAACCTGCGATCCTCCTGTCTCAGACTCCTAAGTACTGGAATTATATGCATGCACTACCATGCCCAATGGAAAACACCTTTTTATTATGAAAAGTAATGCCAATTCAGAAACAAGCATAAAATCTATATATAGATGTAGACTTGCCAATCACGTGAACCCTGATGCAACTACTGCCCAGATGAGGAAATAGAGCAATTGGATATGAGTAACTTGCCTATGGGAATCTGTTTGCAGTATATATTATGCATATAGATGCAAGAAAAAAAGGATAAAGAAAGCAAGAAAGAATTTCCAGCATCTAGAAGCCCCTTGCTGAACACAGGGCTCCTCTGAAAGGTAATTTTCATGATAAATCACTTTCTTATTTCTATGGTTTGGATGAGTGTCCCCCAAAGTCCATATGTAAAAGCTTGGTCCCTAGTGTTGGGATGAGCTGTGGACCTTAATGAGGTGGGGCCTAGTGGCAGGTCTTTAGGTCTCTGGAGTATACCCTTTAAGGGATGATGGGACTCTGCTTGTCCTTCCTCTCTGTCTCTGTTTCCTGACTCAAGATATGAGCACTATGCTCTGGACATGATATTCCACCCTTGCCAGAGGCCCAAGCCAATGCAACTACCTGATCTTGGACCTGAACCTCCAGAACCATGATCCAAAATAAATTTCTCTTTACTTCATAAATATCCTGTGTCAGGTATTTCATTATAGTGACACACAGTTGACTAATATATTTTTCTTTACTGTTTTGGCATCTATGTTTATATATACTATATATGTAATATTTATATTGTTTATATGTGTATATTATATGTGGTTTTCAATAAACTCTATACATGGTATGTATGATGCATGTGTATAAAATTTTAACCCATATTCTAATTAGAGAATACATTTGTGAGATTTGTGAACTCCTCGGGATTAGATATCTTTACTCATATTTATATACCCAACACAATTCCTGACACTTTGCCTGTTCACTAAAATAGCATGTAAAGATCTATGTTGAGCAAAAATTTACAAACTTGTCAAAGAAGAGACCATCAGTTCACTTAGTTTTTGAGGGTTGTTCTCGTGATGTGGCAGAAAAATGTGTTGAGATATAAACTCATACTTTTTTCTTTTGGATTTCCTCCATTTAAACACTTAGGCATTCTCCCTTCATTGGTTTAGGGATGTTCAATACAGATAAATCAAATTATAGAAGACTTAAGTTCTTGGCTAACCTATTTTTAGAGTTCAATAGTAAATAATTGATTTGGAAGTTGAGATAAAGAGCTGTGTTTCTTGTTCCTCATTCTCTGAACCACAAAGGAAGAAAGTTAGAGGGTAAATGAGGAGCTGCATGTGGTGGTGTCACTGTAAATAAGAGGCCAATACTTGATTTTGTGCTTGGCTTGACTGCAGTCCTAGAAGGATGATAGTAACCTCAGGTAGGTTTGTGGACTCTTGTAATCAAGGGGAATAATACCATCATGTATTGAACCTGCCTTGTTCTAGCTTGTGAGAGACAGCTGTGAAATTGTATCAGTTTTATGAGCTTATTGCTAACATCATACTGGTAACTTCAAATCAGCCACAGTGAGGGATTTCTCCATGAAAATGGGCAAATGCTACAAATCGGCCCCCTACCCTGTCCAGGAGAGCTGCTTGTAAACTATATCTCAGCACTCTACTGGACCTGTGCCTTCCTTCTAAGTGGAGCCTGGGAGAGTAGATGGACTTCTGAGACCCGTAATCTTCCTACATTTCAGACCAAGTATGAACTTTGCCATGTGGTGTGTTTAGGAAGATGTGCTTTTGGCAGGTTCCAAGGGTTACTTCCTGTTTCTTTGTGCATTATGGAGGAGAAGAATGATTTTCCACGCATCCAAGGGCAGGACAAAAGTTGTATAATATCTCCAACAACATGAATAATTGACTTGAAGCACCAGAGTGACATGGGCAAGCCAACCAGTGTACTGTTTCTAAACTTCTTGAAATGGTCATGGCAGCAATTATTGAATAAGGAACAAATTTGAAGGGTATTGAGGTTGAGGCCAAATGATAATGTGTCAGCAACCTGTGTGGTCCAGCGACCTTGGATCAGATAAGCAACATGCATTTGGAAGTAGGATCATGCCCATATATGACAACCCCACATCTTCAGCCCACTCTCTTCACTCTATCTTGGCACAATGCAATAAGCCTCTGTAACTTCAACTTGATCGCAGAGAAAGGAGGAGGAGAAGGATTGAGATTAGGAAAGACAGGGAGGCACCAACCTTAGGTGCACAATTTAATGTGGTGCCAAAAAACTTAGTAACCAAGATGTATAATATTTCAATGTCCTGTTTGAAATATTAAAATCAATGAAATAGTGCACGATGAACAAAATATCCAAACTTTAAGTAAAAATAACACCAATATTACTGAGTTTTCCTTTTATCTCAGGTTCCAATATGTGTACAGGTCTTTTATTCCCCTCTCTCGGTTTTTGGGTGGAGATAGGACTGTGAGTAGGGCTTGAGTTGCTTATAATTTAGTTTCTCTCTGGGAGTTTGAAATAGAAAATGAGTGGAATTTCACAAAAATAAAGCTCTATTCTTGCACATCTAACTCATGGGATCAGGTTTGTGTTCTGCTGAAAGCTATTCTTGGATCTATAATGAAATACCTTATGAATGCTATCTTCTATCTTCATGTGAAATTAAATATTTGGTTAATTGTTGATAATATCTGAAGTCAAGGATTATTTATCCTCATAGAAACCATGTTCCCATGTACTTGGGTGGCTTCAAAGCCATAGGTATATTTGCATGCATGTATATATTTCTCTCTTTTTCTGTGTCTCTATATAGATTTAGAAGTTTATTGCAGTGTACCAGTTTTTCTGGTACTAAAGTTAGAATCATTGGACTGTCATTTTCAAGATCCCTCCAGCAATTTGTCAGAAATGAAAACAAGTGTTTTCACCAATTCCATGAATTCACCCTTCACTTATTTTCTTTTTTTTTTTTTTTTTTTTTG